>WTXI01000091.1:0-133818 GCA_022376515.1 Lactifluus volemus | reverse complement strand
TTGCAGGTAAATGGACCGCCGAGGAGGAATCACGTCTTACAGAGATCGTCAAAAGCCTGGGATGGGTGGGCTCGTCATCCCTGCCACCACGTATTCCCTGGACTGAGGTAGCGAGGCTGATGGATCAGAAGCGGACGGCCACCCAGTGCGCGCAACAAATGGTATGTGCCAACTCAATATCATGGTATATTTTCTATTTCATATTCACAGGTACGATTATATGGTGCCAGCAATGCTCAATGACGGCAAATCGCGTCGCTGGAGTGTCACTGACACCTTCATTCTGGTCCACAAGTAAGTGCTCGGGCATTTTCTTTCTACTCAAACTTACTTTTTTTGCAGAATCGCGTCCTTAGATCTTGACAGGGAAGAGGACATTGAATGGTATTCCCTTCCAGACGAGAAATGGGACTACTGGACTATCCATAAGCTTCAGCAGAGGTGGGGTCAGCTCAAGACCACCGTCACCTCTGAAGGTGCAACTCATCGTCGTGGGTAGTCTCTCTCTGGGCTGAGTGCTTAACACTGACCCAATTCAAGTGATCGTCCAGCGATTGCAGGAAAAATTCCCCCCACCGCATAACAGTTCATTTATAAAACTACATAGGGCAGAACAATTTTCGGACAGGTAGATATCAATGTCTCATAGCAGCACCATATAGTTCCATATTAAATGCATTTTTATCTGATATCAAAGATGTGGGAGAGTACAAGAGATAGATGAGTCCGTGACGCTGGGTACTATCGTCGTGTTCGCCCCTCGGATTTGGAGAGCGAGCCCCCATTTGGTCCGTGGGGACACCGTTTTCCAAGTTAAGTCATATTACCACCACCTCCTCTACCCCTGCCCTCACAAGCCATTGCCCACAGGTAGAATCAAAACGTCTTGTGAGACGGTTTCCGTATCTGCCTTTCCTCTGGAGAGGGAGGAAGTGGCCTCGTCAAAGTTGGTGGGGTACTGGGGCAATCTAGTTTCCGCTTTTTGGACGTTGAGGAACCAGGTGTGTTATCGTGAGTCTCCAGATCTTCGGATCTTTGCTGTGATTTGGAGTTAATCTCCTCTTGTATACCGTGTATGGCCGTTTGGAGATCTTTGATCTTATCTGTATAACGCAAGGTGGTTGATTCACGGAGGTTTGTCCATAGGCTGTTACGGCTCGACTAGGGCCGGGTCCCAACTAGGGTTCTGGTTGTGGTCTCTCCTAAGACCTGGGCTCAGGGACACTCCAAGTGTCGACGCGCTGAGTCCCGTGGTGTTGTAGCACAACCACCAAGCTTCGATGGCCCTACTAGGGCGTATAGGAGGGTAAGAGAAGAGGGGAAAGGAGGAGAGGAGAAGTTCTGTCTTTCTGGAGAGGGAAACAAGTCAATTTGAGTCAAAGCCGAAGCTGGGGTACAAGCTACCAGCTGAGGCCTACTTATACAATGTACGCTAATTGTTCTACCAAACTAGGGTGGACAATAAGCAAGGAGTCAAGACAATAGAACGCGAGAACAATAGAGACTCAGGACAATAACACTGGACTAACTGGGACAGACAATAGCGCAATCAGAACAATAGAACAGTCAGCACAATAGAGACAATGTGGACGGGACGTCATCAGGATGAGTAAGCGGGTTAGGGAAGCATAAGGTCCAACGTGTCCTGCATTCCGTAACATAGGCTAAATAACTTGGGTAAAACGTAGTCCATGTCAGAGTCGATGCGCTGATCTAGCTGGGCGGAAATGGCACGTGAATTACTATCATACTAACCCGATCATTAGAACAGTATTTGACGTGGCCAAAATGCATTGATCATACCAGTGATCTATCGTCATTGCGATCCGAATTATCACCAGGATCACTCCCCTTGGTGTCATCATTCATTTCCATTTGGGCTGCGATCTCGAGTTCCATATCAATAAGGGTTGGTACGTCTGTCATTTCCTTATATGGTGGAATTTCGGACAAAGCTGATGGTACCATCATAGGTGGCGGTATCGGTTGCGTGTAGCCGTTAGGATATATGCTCAGTAAAACGGGGATGGTAGGTGGGTTAATCTCCTGTTTGAGGGCAGCATACTTATCCTGTGCCTCGAGCAATGACACAGGGAAATGGCCAACGCTGGACAGATGCCCTATTTGGACCTGATGCAGTAAGTGTAGTCGGAAAGCACGCAGGTGCTTACACGCCCCTCCACGCTGCAGCCAGTCGGGACAGGTACATGTGGCCGTGCCCTTTATGTTGTAGGTGAGCCAGTATCGTTCATGAAATTGAAGATTAGGATTTGATAAAGATGTCGCACAAGTTGCCCAGAGTTCGGATGGATGTCCGCTAACAATTAGCAAAAGACGTCGCTCCTGAAGGATTCCTATGGCCATTCCCTCCCGGCGAGTATCTTCTTCAAACCATGCCAATGGCTCTGATGCTTGGTTGTGTCTTACCCCAGATGCGTATTTACTGGGTAAGGTCCCCCCTCCAGCAGGGCCAGTGAATCGGGTCGCTTGCCATGCAGTTGCCTTGTCTCGTTGACGGACCTGAGCAAACACGAAAGGTAGGATGTGTCGAATAAGATGGAAGATGAGCACGTCGAATCGAAGACGGTAGCCCGAATGCTGCCAGTAAGATAAGTGCTTCTTCTTGATCACCCGGTTGAAAGACTCCAGGTGGTTCGTTGTCGGGAGCACCCCTTCGATAGGAATGCCCAGTCGTGATGCAGCCTGATTTCATCCGTAGGCCGACCAGGATCACCATAGATCTTCTTGCATCCAGGACTTTGACAGGTACGTAATGAATACAATACCCCCTTTGACGTATGGCTTATTAGCCTCATCGTCAACGAGACTGTTGAGCCATCTTCTTTCAGTGTCAATGAGGATTAAGGTGCCTTGATAGTTGGTGCTGGCGAGCAATCTTGTCGGTACGGTGAGTGTCAGGGTCACGGTAGGTATATATGAGCAACTTACGATAACTCTAGATTCTGAATACGCTCAAGGACCTTATACCGCAGGTGACTATCTCTCTTTGGTAGAGTAGTCTGGCGTTTGTTAGTCCAGCACTGCCACACGTGGAATCTGCAGAGTAAGAGAATGATGAAAGGCCATGTCGCCACCAATGCGCCTCGCTCCTTGGTATCGGTATCGGTAATGGCGACACAGGGCTCAAAAACTCTGTTATTGGCTGACTTATGGGAAGACAACCAGTTCTTCCAGGTTCTCAGTAGGTGCGTAAGAACTACTATGTCATAACTGGCGTGTGTTGCAAGTGTTCCTGGAGGTGCGGAAAACAGGAACAATGCAATGGGTAAGCCTTTCCCTTGGGGATCTATGCCCATCGCAATCCAGAGAAGCAGTCTTGAAGAACAGACACCAAAGGTTCCGTCAAGTATGAGCTGGGAATGGTGGACATAGGACCATGCTGCATCCTCCATGTCCTTCGTTGATATAAAGATCTCGAAGCGATCACCACGCTTCGCTCTAGCGCTATAATGAAAGACGCATTCAGCTAGATCTTTTGAGAATTGAGGTGAGTCTGGATTCATTCAGTCGTGAACATTGTCCTCTGCACGCTTTTTGATATTGATCCCTTGGGATTGCTGATGCCGGGTGTAGATCCGACGAAGATCAGAGCCCTGTATATTATATCGGAAATTGGCCTGCTCTGGGTGAGTGGTCCACTGTTCGCGATATGCTAGCTGATGGTACATTTCCAGGTTGCGTATCTGAATGGACGTGATACTGTGTTTTTAATATAGTCAGCTCAGTTCGGGGCTCATCTATTGTTGGTACGTGCCTAGCTCCTTCCCTCAGTTGTGCTAACGCCACTTCAATCACATGAGGATGCAGGGGGATGGATGGCATTCGCGTCATAACACCAAGTTGACATTCTGGGTTATGCTCTAGGATGCCAACAATGCGACGTATTTTGAGAGGCTGTTTTTCGTATGTGATGTCGGCATGGGCCAAGCACCCAGTGAAATCATAAGGTGAGTATCGCTTCCCTGTATCTTCATTTGAACGTTGACGGGTTGTTGCATCTCGACGCGCTTTGTGGTTGTACAGTCGTGGACAACCAGAGCCCACCAATAATTTCAGCCATAATAGATTTTCTTTTTTTATTACTGGAATTGATGCGCACTAGTTAGGCAAGGCTTGTGGCAAAATTTCAATACGATTCATCGAGCCATTCTTGAGAAAAAGAACATATAAGGAAATATACCCTGAAATTTTGGCAAAATCCCTAGAAATGCATAGGAAAAATCCGAAAAAATGCGCAATCGCTTCCTTTTGATAGACGGAGCGTGTTCACCACATTTCAATAAATTTTATCGAGTGGCAGGCTCATAATAAAATCTTTAATTTGGACTCGGAATACCCACATACCCAAATGCCTCCAAAAAAGAAACCCAAATGTGACACTTCTGGTCTCCATAATCAGCCAAAGATGATAACAGAATCTGGAGAGCAAAAGGGGCTCCAGAAAACTCTCGAAGAGTGCGGCTTCAATGTGGGTTGCCTTCATGCCAATGTGAAATTTCCATGCTCAAAACTGTAATTTGAGAGGCTGGCCAAGAATGTATTTTTCTGCCCAAGTTTCACTGTGAACTCAATCCTATTGAGATGGTGAGTCCAATTTTTCATCATTAATTTATGTCATCTACTGCAATGATGCACCTGGATGCAGTTATTAATTGATTGTCATTGAATTTGGGATAGGAAATCAATTTCTGGTACACATATATAGTCATATATTGCGATTTTTGAGCCCAAAAATTTGGCACTTTCTAATTACTCGTGGGAAAAACTTCGGAGATGCTTTTTTCGACGTCTTTTGAAATTTGCAGCTCAATTCTGAAAAAAACTCATCGATCCATTCACTTCCCACCCAGATAACCGATTTGTGGGTTTTGGTTGTCCACGACTGTACCCACATTTGCTGAAAGCATGGTATGTTAATTATATTCTATTAAGTACATGAAGCGACACTGAATACCATTGAAGTAGTATGCGTTTAACACCAGCGTTGGCTTTCTCAGACCGCCATGTGGATGACCACACTGTCATCCATCGGCTCTCGAGTTGCTCCAAGCTCGGTAAGTCTAGCTTATTTTGTGAAAGCAGAGCGTTTGCTGATGCCTGGGAAGGTGGGGAGCTGTTGAATGTCTGTCGGATAACCAGCTCCTTTTGATAGTGTGCTTCAATTGCTTGGGCTTGCACATCATCGCACCACAGCCTTTGAGTTGATACCTATGTAGATAATTAGCAGGTGACTTAGTAACCCTAATGTGCATACCTTGACCCCATCTTGTTTTAGATCCTGTCGATACGGAATAATACCCACAGACGTCGGGCTGATCAGAGACATGTGGGATGGTGCTGCCATTGGAAGATTAGTAGGTAAAGACACCGACGCATGGTGTCTGACTCTGTAGCATAGTTGGACTTGTAGATCTTGATCCCACTAACCGGGATGAAATTCTATTCTCATTAAACTCCTCTGCACCGGACAGAATGCCAGTTCTGGCAATGGCACGCGCGTAGTATTTGCGCAATCTGAATATACTTGTCAACCGTGTGATTTCAACCCTCAAGAATCCTGCTCTCATTGCAAGGTACATTACTGCTGTGTCGGCATCATCAGCATGAATGGGCTAATTGTTTGTGCCCTCCTTGGTCTGATTAAATAGTGCCTGATGTCTTCCATGCGGGTTGCTACATATCCCGTAAGTTTAATTTATTCCCGCTCAAGATCGCGCTGGTATATCGCTACAGATCGCGCTGGTATTTCGCTAAGGATCGCGCTCATCCCGACGTCTTTCCTATTTAAGCTACTGGGGTGGGGAGGGGCGTTACAACCGTGACGATGTGTAAGACTGCCTTACTTGGATTATAGGCACTTATCGGAAATGGGCAATCTTTGTGTGACAGCGTGATGTTATGTAATTTTTCCATATACGGTAGGTAGATCACGTGAAAATTATGTCATTCTTTGTTACAGCTCACTATCCCGCACCGAGTTGATTATAAAGCGTTTCCCATCTGCCAGCTGCAAAGGAGACCCATGCCACATATGGAATTCCCACGTGGGCTTACAAACCTTTTTGGGGTTTGCCTTGATTTTTTGCGGTAATCCTCATCATCGTCTTTCTCTTCAACTTGGGTGTCCTTACACTACTTAACCATACCAGCTCCGTTCTTTTTTCTCATGTTTGTTCTTGTCTTCGCCCCAATTGCCTCTGTGGGTCCCCCATTGAGAAGAAGGATCCATCAGATCCTGAAGCGTTGCGTTGGACATCCTCGTTCCCCTTCGGGAGTACTTCCAAGTCTAAGACAACTACCTGGATTGCTGAAACAGATTGGCAAGATTGGCAAGATTGGCATGGGCATCATGGACAGCAAGTGCTCCTGGTGCATCAACACGGGCCATGGGTGTTTGTGGACAAGAACATCGTTGTACGTGCATGGCTCAGGCTCTCACTGACAAACTTTGCCTCAGTCCTCCACTGCATGCAACTCAGTGCCCCGAATCTGTAGTGTGCTTGGGTAGTCGCACAAGCGTCATTCAAGTAATGTTACCTTGCTTGCAAGGTCTATGCGCCCGTAATCACGCCCGCTGATGACAGGTGTTGGTAATTAACTTACATCATCCTTTTCCTTTCTTGGCCTTCGGATGAGCTTCTTACGGTCCTTCCGTCCTTTTTCGTGATGGTAGCCTGCCTTTCCTGTTCATTCCGCACAAAAAAAACATATGCGGTGGCCTTAACAGGTATGTTTTGTGACGTGTTACTGTCACTCTGTTCTGCCATAGTCCCTGTATGTTTTTTCGATCGATATCATTGGTGTGACCCTGGCGGGTCACACCGCGCCTGCTCGACCCTTACCTTCATCAGCCAACAGAAGTACAACAACCATAGGTGTGACTGTCATAAACTGTGGTACACAGCATCTCTCTTCTGCCATGTCTTTTCGAACTGGGCGTGACCTGTCAGGGTCACGCCCTGTCCGTGCCCCACCCTGTGTGCAAAGTACTTGGTCTGCAAGGTCACGATGATCTCTTGCCTCTGTCCAATTGCGGGACAGGGCACGGTTTCTGGCCTAGTAGAGTCACTCCTGGAGAAAAGAGGGCCTCAGTGAGTACTGCTGCCAAATAGTGTGTTAAAACAGACAGCACTAACATGCCTTGAGTAATGAGCATGGCCCCTCAATGCTACCCTAGCCCTTACTAGTAGCATATTTGAGTGAACCCCGGCAACCCTCCCCAGGTATCACCATCACTTCATTCCATGGATATCTCTGTTATACCACCTGACAAACTCTTCCAAATCTACGCCAGAATGACAACAGAATTGTGGATCTGGGATCTCAATAGGCAAATGTCGAAGAGGTGAAGCAAAGTGAACTTCATGTGAGGGTAGAGGCTAGAAGGGCGACAGCGTGACCCGTCAGGGTCACGCCCACTGTTGCAATACGACTGCTGCGTGCTTTTCATGAAATCTCTCTATGTTTTGTCCATCCAGGGCCTCTACAGGATGATAAAGAACGTTGGTCCTTTCTAAACCACAGCAGTGGCGAAACATGCACACTCTCTCAATCCTGACGTTCATCCACGACCCCACTTCCCTCCACATTGTTCAGGGAATCACGCTCAAGGCGTCGCCCTCTCGAGTGCCCGACTCAGCATCCCATGCATGATCGTGATGCCACAAAACACGCCCATGATCAAAGTCCGCAACATCGCTCGCCTTGGCGCAAAAGCCTTCCTGCACGGTGCGGACTTTGACGAGGCCAAGGTCAAATGCACCTGTCTCACCTCCACGCACAGTCTCATCTTTGTGCCCCCTTACGACGACCCGGGCAGGGCACCGTCGGGATGGAGATTCTCAAGCAAGTACCCGATGCGGAGCACCTCGACGCCACCTTTGGCACCGTTGGTGGAGGCGAGCTCGTCGCTGGTATATGCGAATACGTCAAGCGCATCGCGAACCCGCGCACATGCGACATCGGCGCAGAAACATTCGACGGTGACGCGATGGCGAGGAGCTTGGACAAGGGCAAGCGCATCACTCTCGCCGAAGTCTGCAACAGTGGGCATGAGGACGTTCTGGTATGTCGACGCTTAGTAAGGCTTCTCACCTTTCGCCAAGCGCTGCGCGTTCGGCCACGAATCGTAACCGGTCAAAGTTCGTGTTTGCACCACTAACAATGGCGACAAACTATTTGCCCGATCCGACGAGTTGATTGTCCGAGATATACCTCTTGAACCCGGCGAGTGCAAGTGCGCCTGCCGGTTCCATGATGGAGTGTGTCTCTGTCCATCAAAGAAACGCGGGTCACGGAATCGACTCCTGCATGTAGCAAATGTACTACTGCCCCAGCAGCGGTCTCAGACCACCCACCAACAGCTCAGTGTGGAGATACCATCAAACTCGATGCGAAAGCCAATGCACGGAATCGACCTGCACAGGTGAGCCCTCGCACATAATAAATACCTGTGCTTGTGATTCTAACAGCGGTCATCTTCCGCAGCCTTCCACTGATGCTGACGATCCACGAACCCAAGCAGTGCGTGCCATACCCATCTTGAAGTGATACAGTAGACTTGCACCAAGTGTCCCCGGTACAACGCAACATGAGAGTCCAGGCTCCATATCACGGCCTACAACCTCGCTATTGGACGAGAAGAATCCCCCACCTATCCCAGTTTCTCAGAACATACAGCTTGTGTGGAGTCTGCGGACATAGCGAAAGACTGGTGGTGATGGTGTTGAAGTATGGACATTGACCAGCCCTAAAGTGGCTGCGCACGGACCATCGACGCATTGTAGCTGATCGTTTCTACTATAGCCTTTTTCTGCCCTTTCATACAGTACCTTACTTGGTCTACCTCTATCCCTCTTCACTATTTTCTGGTAGATTCTACTCCACTTGGGAGCACCTGGGCACGTCTTATTTTCACATGGCTCCATAGCCGATACTGTGTATTTAAGCCTGTCGCAAGAGCGGCAGCAAACCTCAGCGTTTTATCTTCTCGCGCTGAGTCTTAAACCTTTTCAGATTACGAGACCTGAGTCTCTGCCTGAGCCTACCCACGCTGTCGCTGATCACACGAAGTATGAGCCAAGCCGCTGCAGCGCAAGCCACTGCGCATACCGTTGCACCGCCGCAACTCTTCAACCCAACCGACGACGACATAGTCGCCGGACCTGCTGTTTCTTTTCACAGTTCCGCTCAAGGTTCCGTTTACGGCCCCGCTCACACTTCCGTTCATGGGTCAGCCCACGGTTCTGTCCAAGGTTCCGTCCACGGCTCCTCCCAAGGTTTCGGTCGCGCCTCTGCCTTGACCTCGGCGGCTAGTACTCCAGTCAGTACACCTTCGCCTTTTCAGCACTACGCAATCCCGCCTATGCACCATCACGCTGCGATCCCCCCGATCCCACCGGTGCACCGTCAAGCCGCGATTCCATGGGCGCACCCACAACCTATGGTCCCGCCTGCTCACCCGCCTCCTTTGGTGCCTCCAGCTCACCATGTGCCCCCTCTCGCTCCGCCACTCCACTTGCCTCCTGCGATGCCTGGGCCAACAGTCATATCCCAACGTTATGACATCCCTCCGCTCGAGCAAGATGGCAGTAACTTCTCAGTATGGCAATTCCACATGCGTGTAGTCTTGAGGAGCTACAAACTCCTGACCGTCCTTATCGATCCGCGTCCGCATCCCTTAACCTTCCCAGCTGAAGCCTCTGCCTGGGATGAGAAGGACCAACAGGCGTTCTCCCTCATCGCGTTGTCGCTCACCAGGGAACCGGCTCACCTTATTTTCCACGCGCAGACAGCCAAGGATTGCCTAGACTGTCTTGCCGCTCGTTTCGAGGGCCGAGGAAGTCACAAACTTTCTCACCTGATGACTCGCCTCTTCAGCACACCCCTCAACAACGCCGAACCCCTCGAGCCACAAATCAACGCCATGATTGATGCTTTGCACCGCCTGGCCAAAGCTGGCTCACCTTTCACCAACCAGCAGATTGCGCTTGCCATTACCAACGCCCTCCCTGCACCGCATCGGATGCTCAAAGTCGTTCTCAATAACCTTAGTCCAGCTGAACAAACTCCTGAGAACATCAAACTTCGCATCCTCACCGACGAAGACTCGCGCATCCGTGAATCGGGCGAGGGGGCAGCCGCGTTTTACGCCAAGGCTGCCAAAAAGGGTAAAGATGGCAAAAAGAAAGCTGACAAAAAGAGTTCGGACAAGGACAAAAAGAAGGGAGAGCAGAACAAGCGGAAGGACCAGCAGAAGAAGCATTGTACCCACTGCAACATCAATGGTCACGATGTCAGTGAGTGCCAGAAGCTCAAGGCGCAGAAGGAGAAGGACGCGAAAACAGCTACGGCCACGCCAGCGACTACGTCCACGTCAACGCCTACCTCCCCTTCTGCCCCCGCTTCCGCGAAAGTCGCTATAGCATCGCTTCCTGACGAGGAAATCTACCTTTACAGTGCTCATCCTCCCCAGTCCCGTCCGCTTCTCCAGTCCTGGATACTTGACTCAGGCGCATCCCGCACCATGTCGTGCAACCGCTCGTGGTTTACGCACTTTGCCCCCCTCTCTACTCCCATCAAAGTCACACTTGGCGACGCCCGCTCTATCTTGGCCACTGGTATCGGTCGAATCCGCGTTCGCATGTGCGCCGATAACAAGTGGAAAACTGCGATATTCCAAGAAGTGCTATTCGTCCCTGACCTTCACGGCAACCTCCTCTCCGTCTCGTACCTTGCTCAACACGGCGCCAGCTTGCTCTTTAGCGGCGCCTCGTGCTCCCTTCGTGACAAGACAGGAACTGTTACCTGTCAAGGCTACATGTCCTCAAACCTCTACATCATGGACATCCGAACTGTCACTTCGGAGAAGGTACACGTTGCGAGCGTTCCGACTTTCCCGCGAGAGAATGAGGAGCTGCCTGCACCTGGTGAAATTGCTTTCCTCACCGAAGGCGCTGGCTCCTCCGCTGACCTTGCAACCTGGCATCGTCGTCTCGGTCACGTCAACGCCAAGACTGTCGTGCGGATGGCCGAGAAGGGACTTGTCAACGGGATGACGATCGAGGGGGCCACAGACGTCACCACGATTTGCGAGCCTTGCCTAGCGGGAAAACAGAGCCACGCTGATATCGCGAAATCGACCAACACACGGGCCACTGAAGTCCTCGGTCGTGTTTTTTCCAACATCTGCGGCAAGTTGCCCACTCAATCCCAAGAGGGATACGAATATTTTGCGACCTTCACAGACGACAAGTCGCGAAAGGTATATGTCGCGGGACTTCGCCTAAAGTCTGACCTGCTTAAGCATCTGCAAATTTTTGTGGCCCGAGTCGAAAGAGAAACGGGGAAGCTACTTAAAGTGCTACGATCGGATGGTGGAGGCGAATACACGGGTAACGTACCCACTCAGTATTTCGAGGAGAAAGGTATTCAGCAGGAAATTACGACCGCTGACACACCCCAACACAATGGTGTCGCCAAACGCATGAACCGCACCCTCTTGGACAAGGTGCGGGCGATGCTCAACGACGCCGATCTCCCCTTTTCTTTCTGGTACGACGCCCTCCAGTATGCCACCATCCTACACAATAGCTCCCCCTCCGCTGCGCTTCCGAACGTTACTCCGGAAGAGTCTTGGAGCGGCAACAAGCCCGACGTCTCCCGGCTCCGAATTTTTGGTTGCAAAGCCCACATGCACGTTCCCAAAAGTTATCGCTCGAAATTATCTTCGCATTCCAAGCAGTGCACATTCATCGGCCTCGCGACAAATTACAAAGCTTTCAAGCTCATTCACCGCGCCTCTCACAAAATTTACCATTCTCGCGATGTTGTGTTCGACGAAGGGGGCCCAAAACACGAACGAGTCGTAATCGACGACGACGACAACATCGACTACGAACACGACAATGGAGATGCCACGGTCGATGGAGATGCCGCGCCACCCGCGATTCCTCCTCCCGTACCTCCCTCTGTCACTCGCCCGACGCGCACAATTCGTGCACCGATCCGCAACGATGACCCTCGCTACAATGTAACCTCGTATAACCGCACTCCTGTGCGCGCTAGTGTCGCCGAGTCTGAAATCGGGAGTGATCCACGCACTTTTGATGAGGCGATGGCTCGACCAGACGCTGCCGAATGGAGGCTCGCGTGCGAGACGGAACGAATCGCCTTCGAACAAATGGGCGTTTACGAAGTTGTACCGTGCCCTCGTGGCCGCAAGGTAGTCGGCAGCCGTTGGGTATTCCGCGTCAAACGCGGACCCGATGGCAGCATACAAAAATACAAAGCTCGAGTCGTCGCCCAAGGCTTCACACAGATTGAGGGCATCGATTTCGACGAAACCTTCGCACCCGTCGCGAAACTCGCCTCACTCCGCGCCATCCTTGCGATCGCTGCGGAAAAGGACTTTGAGTTGCAGCAGATGGACGTCAAGTCAGCATATTTGAACGGTACGCTCAAGGAGGAGATTTTTATGAACCCTCCCCCAGGCTTCGATATCCCTGACGGCATGGTATTACGACTGATCAAAGCTGTCTATGGAACGAAGCAGGGCGGGCGCGTTTGGTATGAGAACATCAAAGCGCGTCTCACCTCCATGGGTTATCAGAATACCCAGTCCGACCACGCCGTCTTCACCCGTTTTGCTGACCCACACACCTCCATCATCGCGCTCTATGTCGACGACATCACTATGGCCTCTAGCAGCCTTCAGGAGATTCAAAGGGACAAAGCCCTGCTCTGCCAGTACTATGAGATGACCGATTTGGGCGACCTTGCCTGGATCCTCGGTATGCATGTCACTCGCGATCGTGACGCCGGGTGGATCTCGCTCTCGCAAGAGAAGTACTCGAATGAGGTCCTCGAATGCTTTGGAAAATCCTCCATTCGTCCCGTCTCCACCCCTGCCATCGCAAATGAGCATCTCCGTAAACTGTCACAACCAGAGTCTGATGCCAAACTTTATCAAAGCGCCGTAGGAGCACTCATGTACTTGATGGTTGGCACACGCCCTGACCTCTCCTACGCCGTGTCGGCTCTCGGACGGCACAACGCAACGCCTGGTCCACCTCATCTCCACTCTCTTGAGCGCGTCTTCAAATACCTTCGCAGCTCTACGTCTTTGCGCCTCATCTTTCGACGCGGCACCCCCGAAGGAACTGTTCTACATGGCTTCGTGGATGCCGACTGGGCTAGCGACATCAATGATCGGAAATCAACCTCCGGTTTTGCCTTTATGCTCAGAGGGGGTGCAATCAGCTGGGGATCTAAGAAGCAAACGTCTGTCGCCTTGTCTAGCACAGAAGCCGAGTACGTTGCAGCCGCATACGCCGCGAAAGAAGCCGTTTGGCTCCGACACCTCCTTCGAGAGCTCAACCTCGACGTAACGCTCCCCACCATTCTGCACATGGACAACCAGTCCGTGATCGCCATCGCTCGAAACCCCGAATTCCACAACCGCACGAAGCATATCGATCTTCGCCACCACTTCTTACGCGAGAGGGTCGCCGCCGGCGACATTGACCTCACCTACGTCCCCACCGATGACCAGATCGCCGATGTATTCACAAAGGGACTGGTCCGCGAGAAGCATGGGCGGCTCACGCGCGAGCTAGGCTTGCACTTTCAGGTCTGAGGGGGTGTGTTGAAGTATGGACATTGACCAGCCCTAAAGTGGCTGCGCACGGACCATCGACGCATCGTAGCTGATCGTTTCTACTATAGCCTTTTTCTGCCCTTTCATACCTTACTTGGTCTACCTCTATCCCTCTTCACTATTTTCTGGTAGATTCTACTCCACTTGGGAGCACCTGGGCACGTCTTATTTTCACATGGCTCCATAGCCGATACTGTGTATTTAAGCCTGTCGCAAGAGCGGCAGCAAACCTCAGCGTTTTATCTTCTCGCGCTGAGTCTTAAACCTTTTCAGATGGTTCCTCAAGTCATCCAGAAACTGCAGAGGCAAGTAGATCTAGGCCTTCCTATGCACACAAGGATCCACATCGTGAAGTACATGCAAAATCTCAAATGGAGGATCGTGGTTCTTCTGTCCAGTCCATTGCGGGGTCATCTTCGTCACATTTGCCATGGGGAGCTCCACCCGCATCTTTGTTTCCATCACTCCCACCAGCAGCAGATAAAGAAAGCTTCCAGTAGTATCCCTCAAATGAAGGATGCACCTCCAGGTGAACCTGAAATGAGACTTGGCTCAAGTAGCCACCTGCCGCAGAAGTCACGTGGATCTTTGAGCGCCGACGCCGTGCCTGAGCGTGTTGCGGCGACTGCAAACCCGCTTCACACCAGCAATCATCTGCACCACCTCGAATCAACAAAAGTGCTTCTCGTTTTCTCCCACCAATTCAGCACCATTCGGCGTCTGAGTCGTTTTCCAGTGGCACTGCCTCTCCAATCCCTGTAAGCCTCTTAGGAGGTGCCATTAGATGAACAGGCTCTTTACACCCCTGCCACGGATCCGGTAATGACGCATCATGCACCAGTGTTCTAGACACTGCAAGATCATGGGATAGAATGGGTGACTTACACCCGCCTCCTAAGGCAATTGCTCTATGCAATCAACCTTCGAACAAAGTTTTGGCGGGGCCTAGTGCCAGTGTGGAGGGATCTTCCCTTTCCACACCATATGTTTCACCGGCGAGTAAAAGGGGAGATATGGCGGACAACCCTAGTCATGGAACGACATGGAAGGAAGGTATGTGCACGTCTATATCTGTCATTTTACGCAGTCGCTGACTCCTTCGTTAGGCTCACAGAGCAGCTTAACCACGCAGGGTCGAAGTATAAAACCCTCTTTGTTGGCAGCAAGGCCTTTGAGGGACATAGTGACAACCTTCGTAACTCACCGCTGCCGCCCTATCCTTTAGCAGTGTGTCAAGGTCAAGGTGACCCTGCAGCGAAAGAGAGCCAGGAGGCTCGGGAAACTGTATGGAATGACCAGGAAGAAGGGCCAGGGAGCGCTGGGGGCGACAACCCACAGCGACGCATGGGGCGTGACTGAGGAGAGTTGAAAAAAAATAGCAGGATTGTGTTTACATCATACGTGATAGAAATCATACCTTGTAAACAGCGACCAGATCAAGCCCGCGAAAAATAAGACATCTTGAAAGGAAATGCCTGAACATGCGGGGGTGGCAGGTGCAGTGCCACCCGCAAGCAAGGTTAAGGCCAACAACATTGGCATTTCTAGTAATGTATATAGGACATGTTTCTATTGCGGATGCTTCCGAGATTACGTCACTTAGGCACTAGTTTAGTATAAGTAGTCGGGGTCATGATCACAAACGAAATCTAATCTTTTTCCCCCTTAATATCACACCGTTACAATCTCGGGTCACATCCATAGCCTTATAGTTTCCAGCACCCACAACATGACAAATGCCATGTGTCGCAACGCAGCTTCCGAAATGTGGCGTGTGAATTAAATGGCCATCATGAGTCCTTATTGGCTAGACATCCAAGTCCCGTGATGTGATAATTCGCTAGTTGCACTGGTGTCAACTCGAGCAGCACCGGACCGGAACCGCGGCAACACTTGCGAGAAGCACGGAAACGAACGACACGTCACATGCCGTTCCCTTTCGCTTCTACAAAAAAAACCCGAAAGAAAGAGAAAAAGAATGAAATTGCTGTACTACTTGGGCATAAAACGCACCAAAAACGGGTGATGCTGCCGTCGGTCATACATATACGTACCCAATATGGAATGAAGAAAAAAACACGAAAACAATCTAAATCCGTAGTTTATTATAACAGTATCTACTGCAACTCACAGAAGCAGGTTGCCCACCCCGGTGGTTGCACAACTCCCTCCAACGCTCTAAGCTGTGGGCTTCGCAAACGACCCCAAACCGCCAGCCAACGATGCCATATGATTCTGTACACCCCAAATCCCTGCCTGGGCCTTCTCTTTTTCAAGATCCCGGATGCTCTTACCGCCACCTGGCTCAGTTGCTTGCCATGGCCGAGCCCAGTCACCGCTACTTGACTTTGTAGTAGTAGCAGCAGACGTCGCAACCCAGGAAGTGGTCCCGGCGCTCATGGGAGATGTTGTTGCTGACCGGAAGGACGTGGGGCTCATGAAGGGTGTTGCGTTGTACCCGACTGTCGTTTCGGGAGGTGGGCTGGGACGCACCTGTGGTGATGAAGGCGAGAGCAGAGTGTTGAAAGTACCAAATGTCTGGGGCTGCGATGACTGCTCGGGCATGTCGATGGCAAAGGAATTGGAGGGTGCCAGATGTGAGGAGGCCCGCCGTGAGGTTTGATTTGGCAGGAGCCGTCGCTGGTGCTACTAGTACAGCAGACGGTGCGGTGGTAGTCGCAGTCACGGGTGGCGAAGGTGGCGCCGCCTCTTCATCGGTCACGGTGTTGCTAACTGCTACGTGTAGGTGGACATGTTATTATCAACAACTATAAAAATGTGGCATACCATATTGAGTGATTTGAGTGCAGGGAGCGCCTTGTTCGTCACCGCAGCCAAGATGGGTGTGCTCCCTCTCATTGCTGGCCAAGTGTAAGTGTCGTCAAGATCGAGGAAGTTTGGGCCCTGGTGCTTTTCATGCAGTTTTTGACCGCGTTGCAGAAGAAGAACAAGTCAATTGAACAGTCGGGGAGGTCACACTGGTGGTTGTCATGAGGCGGGATGATGTCTAATCAACGCTAGCATCGTACTATTTAGATAAGTGGTGAACATATACTCTAGCCCAATTCAGTCCGTGTACAAAATTTGCCAATCGAAGCTTGGTATCGTGTTTACCTGCAATCCAAACTGTGTTAGATCTACGAAAATAAGGCCTGTGAACTCGGGGAATCCATAAAAGAAGTTCTCCTTCATCACCACACACCCACCCATCACTCTTCAGCAGGAACTTGTCCAAAAAATGGTTCTCCTCTACTGTGGCATTCTCCACACTACCCGTCACGGCGTGATCTTCTGAGGCTGGGCTGATGCGCTGCCAGTCCAGCGAAGAATCATCAGATTTCGTATATCCTGTAAAGGTACCTGCCACGTCCCCTGTTGCAGCATCCCACATGCGAATAGTGCCATCTGCTGAGGCCGAGGCGATGTGCCGCCCATCTGGTGAGAATGCGACAGAGGTGAGCCAATCTGTGTGTCCAATGAATGGGCCTGCTACGACATCTCCTGTTTTAGCATCCCACATCCGAATCGTGCCATCAAATGAGGCTGAGGCAATACGACGTCCGTCCGGCGAGAATGCAACAGAGATCACTGCATCAGTGTGTCCTGTGAACGGACCCGCTGTGACATCTCCTGTTGCGACGTCCCACACTCGGATCGTACGACCTTCTGAGGCCGAGACAATGCGCTCCCCATCCGGCGAAAATGCAACAAATTTGACTGAATGGGAGTGTCGAATAATAAATGGAGCTCCTACGCCTGTGGACGCATCCCACAGGCGAACCGTGCAGTCTTGTGAGGCCGAAGCAATGCGCTGCCCATCTGGAGAAAATGCAACAGATCTGACAAAGCTGGTGTGTCCAATAAATGGGCCAACTACCATCTCTCCCGTTGTGGCATCCCACACACGAATGGTGAAATCTGCCGAGCCAGAGGCAATGCGTTGCCCATCGGGCGAGAATGCAACAGAGAGTACCGAATGGGTGTGTCCAGTGAATGGGCCTGCTACGACTTCTCCTGTTGTGGCATCCCACACCCGAATCGCTTGATCTAACGAGGCTGAGGCGATATGCTGCCCGTTCGGTCGGAACGCAACGGATTTGACCGCATTGGTGTGTCCAATAAATGGCCCTGCTATGACCCGCCCTGTTGTGGCGTCCCATATGTAAATCGTACGATCAATCGAAGACGATACAACGCGCTCCCCGTCTGGGGAGAATGCAACACATAAGACCGAAGCGGTGTGTCCAGTCGACGGATCCGGTACCTCTCCTGTTGCGGAGCCCCACACCCGAATCGTGCGATCATACGAGGCCGATGCAATGCGCTGGCCATCTGGCGAGAATGCAACAGAAAAAATAATATCGACGTGCCCAGTAAGCGGGCCTGCTACGATCTTTCCTGTCGTGGCATCCCACACCCGAATCGTGGCATCGGCCGAGGCCGAGGCAATGCGCTGCCCGTCTGGCGAGAAAGAGATGGAATAGATCGTATCGGCGTGTCCAATAAATGGGCCAGCTATGACCTCTCCAGTTGCAACACTCCAGATTCGAATTGTACGATCGTCTGAGGCTGATGCGATACACCGGCCATCTGGTGAGAATGCAACAGAATTGATTTGATCGGTGTGTCCAGAAAATGGGCCTGCAACAAGCTCTCCTGTCGTGGAATCCCACACCCGAATCGTGAAGTCATCTGAACCCGAGGTGATGTGCTGTCCATCCGGCGAAAAGGCAATAGATCTGGCCCCACCGACAGGTTCAGTAAATGTGTCCATTAAAACTTCTCCTGTTGCGGCACGCCACACGAGAATGCCATTGCGTGAAGCCGAGGCAATTCGGTGTCCATCGGGAGAGAATGCAACACACGTGACCAACACGATGTGTTCAGTAAACGGGGCTGTTACAGGCTGTCCTGTTGTGGCATCCCACAAACGAATCGACCCATCGTCCGACGCCGAGGAGATGTGCTGGCCGTCCGGAGAGAATGCAACACATGTGATCCAATCGGTGTGTCCAGTAAATGGGCCTGCTACGAGCTCCCCTGTAGTAGAATCCCGCACCTGAATCGTGCAGTCGCGGGAGCCTGAGGCAATGCGCCGTCCATCCGGCGAGAATGCGACAGAGCGGACTGCTTCGTCGTGTGCCGAAATCGTCATTTCTAATGCTGGCCAATGAGACAACTGTCCGCGCTCCAAGCATAGCGTATGAGGAAATTGACCAAGGTAATGCTTGACAATATGGGAAGAGGACGGAGCGAATGGCAGCGCAGAGATATAGATATGGGGAGCACTCCTTGCCATGGCCATCCCAAAGTACCGCACAAACGCGGACCCATCGTCTACAATGGTCAACAAATTCTCCACCTCGGCTTGGGAAGGCTGGTGAGATTTTGCGCAATAGTTATTACATGTCATCTTAAATTACAAGGTGTACTCGCCTTCCGCGGGTCAGACCGTAACCAGGTCCTCAAAGATGAGAACGCCGGTGATGCAAGGCCCACACTGCTCTTGATGCTAAGCACTTCCAGCCAAAATAGGAACTTCGTCTCGAAAAGGGATCGAAGCTTCACGAAGAGGTCCTGTTCGAACGCGACGTGTTCTAGATGATCGTCCCAAAAAATGCAGGAATATGATAGAGCTGGTGGGATGTTTATGGAGATTCGAGAGTCAATGTCTGGGACATCACTGTTCGCAAGATATGACGACTTCAGTTCGCAAATGTTGAATCTGAGCTTGTCCAGCATTAAACCAAGGCATGAATGTGCCAGCTCGCAGTGGGCATCGACCAGGTCCACATAAAATATATCACTCTTCTTGGTGATCAGAAAGTCGCGGAATGATGTGTGGAGAGGAATGATGGGACGTGTTTGATCAGATGACGTCACATTACTCAGCAGCGAGCCGAGGTGACCAAGCATTTCAACAACGGGATCTGAATCATCGGGGTCATCAATTGGGGCATGCAGACGCAGAGAAATCAAAGATTCGATTGAAAGCGGCTCGATCGCAGCAAATAGATGCCCCATGATGGAACGGAACAGGATTTGTGCTTCATGAGGCTTGAAGAACCCTCCGAGAACCTCTTCATATAGCTTATCCAATGGATCTTGTCCTTTCCGATCTCTCGAGTGACCCAAGAGGCGCTGTATGCACTTCCTCTTGCTAAAGCCAAAACTAGCAGGAGGTTTTTTTATGAATCCACTGGCAACAGCTGCCCACTGGAACAAGCCCTCTGCAGCCTTTGCTAGCTCGACGCCATAATCTTTGAACACGTCCCGAGGGAGCTTCTTCTGAAGATACGCGAGAATATCTTGCTCTGTCTTGGCAGCCAGTTTCTCGTCATCCATGTAGAGTTTGTCGACGGATGATGTTTCAGCGAACGAAGATTCGATACCATCGTCTGGCCTTGAGGTGATGAGTACGCGGAATTCGGCTGGGAGGTCGATGAGATGTTCTGCGAGAAACGTATGTAATCCGGTATCGCCAATGGTATCTCCACTTTCATCCAACCCATCGATAACAATAAGAATCGAACGAGAAAGTCGCAGGTTCTTGAGCGGCTCAACGAGAAGGCTTTCAAAGAGTGCACGATAGTCTCGGGCACCACAAAGCGACGGCTTCTCCTTAAGGACCCGACAAAGGGCAGGTTTGAACGCAGGATTGTGATAAGAAAGATCGCGAGCGATTGTCGTGAACAGCTGGTAAGCCTCGGTTTTCGAATGCTCGTTTCGCAGAAAAGCAAAGTAAGAGCCGAGACACTTGTCCTCGAAGTGACGTGCAACTTCGTGTGCAATCGAAGACTTTCCCGTGCCTGCCTGTCCGAGGAGAACAAGAACACGTTGAGATTTGGGATTCTCGACCCAATCGATTATATGGTCCAGGAAATCTTTGCGTGTGCCTGGAAGACAGCGCTTCTCATCACCGAATCGCCACCCTCCCTTGTAAGGCAATTCTCTGATTCTCATATCCAGCTCTGTGTCCCACTTGTCAGGTTGACAATCCGACAACCTTTTCACCGTAAGTACGTACCAGCTTCTAGCACAGCAATCTCGGTCGCGATAGCAGCACGAGACAGGAAACTCTCTCGCAATTGGACAAGGGTGGTGCGATACTGATCTATTTTTCCATCCACTTGGCCGACAATACTCTTCAAAAAACGCTTGCCTACAAATCACAATGTTTGCAATGACTAACGAGAGAGGCTAAGATGACGAACCAAGGCTCACACCCTCCGCATACGATCTGATAAATTTGGCAGATTCGGACACACATTCCAGCATCTCCTCGAGGATTTTCGCCTGCCTTGACTCCGGCTTGAGGTTCCTCAAAGTGTCCGCCTCTTCCTCAAATTCAAAGGCATCGCGTATTCCCTCAAGTAGCGTCTGGATGTTATCGTCACGTTGAACCTGTTGTAGCAAAGCCTAGCAGAAAGGTGAACACAAAGAGTGAGTACACCATGTATGGGACAAGACAAGGGGACGTACCTCGGGGATCTTCGAGAGTAGACTCCATGCTAGACTTGCATAAGGATTCAGCTGAAGGACGGGAGTTAGCTCAGGATGATGGACAAAAATGATACTGGTCATACTGCTGCGATCGGAGTGACAGCGTCCATCACCCGCTTGATGACGGTAACAGCACTTTTCCATGTTGTTACTGTATTGATATTATTGATGGCTTCCTCGGCACGGCGGAGAGTAGTCCGTGACGTCTCTATCACGGCCTCGGCTCGTTGCACAAGAGTACCAGTCTCAATCGGAAGGCCACCCTGGATAAAACGTCAAGGAGGAATACCCAACGTGAGTTGTACAGTTTCAACATTAGTTTGGGCAGTAGGACGCACAGCACTTCCTTCAGAAACAGGAATATCGGCTGTTGCAGGGCTCTCGGCGTTGACTGCCGCTGTCAGAGAGGAACTCGTGTTTTCTAACACGGTAACCTTCAAGAAGACTGTGACCGGCTCTGCTGGGCGTCCAGCATGTCCATCAGAACTACGCAAAATGATTTCAAGTTCTGCATATACGACAATCAGCCAGGTGTATCAGTAAAATTCCCATGAATTAGACCGACCGCGACGGGGTTCACAAACGACCTCCTGCCTTCCAACAAGGATGTTTGTCGTCGTGGTCTTTTTTCCATACAGAGATATTGTAATTCTGGAGAGTTGTTGTACGGAGCTGTGGGAGACTCAATTGTATGTAAGAACAAAACAAATTGAGACATTTCTCACAAGGTGTCGACGGTCTCGTTCCATTCCACGCGTTGAGCCACGCTCCGCACAGATCGTGTCTGCCATGTCTTCTCTCCGTCGGTTACAGTAACAAAATATTCTCTCTGCTTCGCAAGGATTCCGAGGGTCTTGAGACGGGGAAGACTGTGCGCTCTGAGGACTGACAGGTGGACAAAAGTCAATTAACTTGCTTGTCAGAGAGAAAACGTATGAGACGTACCGGTCACCTGAAGGGTCCCACTCGATAGCATATCGTTAATCGGCGGTTGAGACTGTTCCTGAGGACCTGCTCTGAGGTAATGCTTGAGCGGGGCAAAATCTAATGCGAGAGACCTGTATAGCTAATCGATAAGGAGGGAGGTCAGAAGGCGTGGGAGGCGACTCCCACGACCCACGCACTCCGGATGTTGCCGAGAAGCAATAGATATCAGCCGTGGGAATGTTCAGGTTATCTCGGCCATCCCCGATACTGGCGCTCATGGCTGGCGGCAAACACTGGCACGAGCATTGCCCGCCATCCTGGAACCAAGCAGGGCGGGAAGTAGTGTGGCTAAAAGACTCGCCTTCATGATGACCCATTGCTTGAAATAATGCACCCCCTTGGAATCGCCTCGTCATTACTGCTGCGACTCCTGGTCTAATATGATAAAGAGGTCCATTGTCATCTCTAGTATAAACAATACACATCCTCTTCCCCCTCACACGCAATGCACGAGCCCGCTGATCCTGTTCACGCGTTCAAATCACACGCAAACGGACGCAACGCGCACCATTCATGCTGCAGCGATATGGCCTTCACGCCACGCCGCCTAAACCGATATCCGAGCTCGTGCAACCGCGGCAGCGCCGCACTATCGTTTCCCCCGGGACCCGTCCAGAACACCTCGGCAGATGCGGCTGCGCGCGGCCACGCGATCGAATCGAGGTTCTCCGGTCCGGACTGTTCAGTCCAGAGGAGATGTTGACCGCCAAGCACGAGGGATGCTTGTTCCGAGGTCAGATTCGCCAGCGGGTCGAACGTATATGCCTTCAGAGGGAAGGGACTAATAAGCGCGTGCTCGTGAAAAAAGGAGGACGTGACACAACGTTTTGCCATGTCTTAAAGGGCTCGCACCAACTGTTGCCTGGGGGATAATCTCCCACCCAGCCACCAGCACCACAGTCCTATGACACGCAGGTTTATAAAAATTGCCGGGATTTAAGGCAGATTCATGACGTTACCAGATAGAACGAATTGGATGCCGCGTGGATAAAGCGGAATCCCTTGGCAGCAACAGCAGCTGCATCTTCAGACGAGATCCACACCCTATCAATGCACATCAATGTTCGAGAGGGTGTGTCAGAGAAAGAAATGTGGAGACATACAGGGCAATCGTGTCGTTTGAAAGGGTCAGATTAAAGTTGAGTACCATCTCTGTGCCAAATCCAAAGAAGACTTGAGAGTCCCACCAATAGACCCATAAGATATGTAGCTCACCCTCCGACACGACCGGCGTCTTTCCGAGACTCCTGAGCGCACCATGCGTGGCCTGTGTAAACACGTCCAGGGCTTCGTTGAGCGTCCGTCCAGCGAGATCCTGTTGCGTTTGTGGGTCATCTTGATAGCACCGCGTGTTGATCCCATCGCCGCCAGTAGCGAACAATGTCGAGGGAAAGAGCTTTGCAGCGGCACTCAGCAGACTGGCCGTGAAATCGATCGTCGCGGGAGAGGCGAGGCGCAGTTGGCCCGCGGGCGGTTCGTTGGCGTACATCCTCCAGGGCTTCGCATCGGCGCACGCGACATGTTCCGGATACGCTTTTGAGATCGCCGAGGTATGTCCGGGCGTGTCTATTTCCTATTACGTACGTTAACCTCCTTCCCTTTCGTTCCGAGTCTTGGAATACCACGTACAACGAGAACGTCAATCCCCCGCTGGAACAGTATTGATTTGGATTGAATAGAGGATGATGGGAAGAGTGGGGGACGCACCTGGCCGGCATAGGACACGATATGCGCAACGTCTTGTGGGGTGTAAACCGCATCAGCGCTATATGCGGCCTTTTCGGCGATATCTGTAAATTCGGGTACGACAAGTGGGAAACTCTGGCTGTCGACAACATGCCAGTGAAACGTATTGATCTGCGCGGCCATGCGTCCCAGTATGTCAGTTCCTGCTGACAACATTCAAGAACGAAGGACTTATATGGACCCATGACATTGCATCAAGCGTGCGTTCAATGTCACATACTGGGAAGCTACGTGCGCATCCATGAGCCCTTGACATACAAGTACCAAAGAACACGTACAAATTTCGCGCCGTGTCCAACATGAACCCCCCGATATGGCTAATATCATCTCCAAAAAGTCAGAAGACGCCTGGGAAATCGCATCCACGGCCGCGCACGTACATAAGCTGGGGAATCCTGAATCTCCACGAGGGCACCGATCGGGTAAATAGTTCCCTGTATCGTAAGCCACAACTGACTGAATATATTGAGACCTCTAAACAAGCCAATTGTCGAGTTGGCCTTGAGCACCGCATGACTTCCGTCTGCGGGTACGACAAGTATACCTCTCGTCACACGTCCCAATAGGCAACCTCGCTTCCACCTCGATGGGCTGTACCACCACTACCACCACCGCATCATCACCGTCATCAACGGTAGATCCCAAAGTACCTGTGCTCCCGCCGGTGTTTGTGTTTGTCGTCGTGTCGGTGTGGTGGTCATCGAGTCGCAAGACAAGTCGTCTGAGACTTGGTGCGCCATCTGAGATGGCTTCTAAATCGTCTATACCACGCCCAAGCACGAGTCTACCTAAATCATCGCTGAACAATTGTGCGTGCGTGCGCTGAGCGGCCGCGATGAGATCCTCGGGCGCGTTGGGCACCTCGTCGACTGAAATCGTGAACGAATTTGAGGGTGCGAGGCACAGCACAGAGCTCGGTGGGCCAGTTTGGAGATGGCAGGACTGAGGCCAGAGCGCGCTGGTCAATGGGAGGACGACAAATATGACGGAGAAGGGTTTGAAGGGTCGTGGCAGCATGGTTTGAGTTTGCCTTCCCGGGAGTGTACTCTGGCCTGGGGGGTGAAGGAAGGAAGGAAGTCCGGTGCTGCAACTGGGAAAATGAGTTCGCACCGGTGAAACTAGCGAGTTAATTATAAAGCGTTTCCCATCTGCCAACTGGGGAGAACCCCATGCCACATATGGAATTCCCACGTGGGCCTACAAACCTTTTCGGGGTTTGCCTTGATGTTCTGCGGTCCTCATCCTCCTCGTCGTCTTTCTCTTCAACTTGGGTGTCCTTACACTACTTAACCATACCAGCTCCGTTCATTTAGAATCTTTTTTCTCATGTTTGTTCTTGTCTTCTATCCCAACTGCCTCTGTGGGTCCCCCATTGAGAAGGAGAATCCATCGGATCCTGAAGCTTTGCGTTGGACATCCTCGTTCTCCTGCGGGAGTACTTCCAAGTCCAAGACAACTACCTGGATTGCTGAAATAGATTGGCAAGATTGACATGGGCATCATGGACAGCAAGTGCTCCTGGTGCATCAACACGGGCCATGGGTGTTTATGGACAGGAACATTGTTGTACGTGCATGGCTCAGGCTCTCACTGACAAACTTTGCCTCAGTCCTCTACTGCATGCGACTCAGTGCCCCCAATCTGTAGTGTGCTTGGGTAGTTGCACAAGCGTCATTCAAGTAATGAATATAGGACATGTTTCCGGTAGATAATGCACCCACAATATGACAAACGCCATGTTTTGTCGCAATGCAGCTTCCGAAATGTGGTGTATGAATCAAACGGCCATCCATGAGTCCTTATATTGGCCAGACATCTAGTCCTGTGATGTGATAACTCGCTACTTGCACCGACGGTGCGAGTTACATTTGAGCTGTGAACTCGAGCAGTACCGGACTGGACCGTGGCAACACTATGCGAGAAGCACGGAAACGAACGACACGTCACATGCCGTTCCCTTTCGCTTCTACAAAAAAAACCCGAAAGAAAGAGAAAAAAAAAACGAAATTGCTGTACAGTCGTGGACAACCAGAGCCCACCAATAATTTCAGCCATAATAGATTTTCTTTTTTTATTACTGGAATTGATGCGCACTAGTTAGGCAAGGCTTGTGGCAAAATTTCAATACGATTCATCGAGCCATTCTTGAGAAAAAGAACATATAAGGAAATATACCCTGAAATTTTGGCAAAATCCCTAGAAATGCATAGGAAAAATCCGAAAAAATGCGCAATCGCTTCCTTTTGATAGACGGAGCGTGTTCACCACATTTCAATAAATTTTATCGAGTGGCAGGCTCATAATAAAATCTTTAATTTGGACTCGGAATACCCACATACCCAAATGCCTCCAAAAAAGAAACCCAAATGTGACACTTCTGGTCTCCATAATCAGCCAAAGATGATAACAGAATCTGGAGAGCAAAAGGGGCTCCAGCAAACTCTCGAAGAGTGCGGCTTCAATGTGGGTTGCCTTCATGCCAATGTGAAATTTCCATGCTCAAAACTGTAATTTGAGAGGCTGGCCAAGAATGTATTTTTCTGCCCAAGTTTCACTGTGAACTCAATCCTATTGAGATGGTGAGTCCAATTTTTCATCATTAATTTATGTCATCTACTGCAATGATGCACCTGGATGCAGTTATTAATTGATTGTCATTGAATTTGGGATAGGAAATCAATTTCTGGTACACATATATAGTCATATATTGCGATTTTTGAGCCCAAAAATTTGGCACTTTCTAATTACTCGTGGGAAAAACTTCGGAGATGCTTTTTTCGACGTCTTTTGAAATTTGCAGCTCAATTCTGAAAAAAACTCATCGATCCATTCACTTCCCACCCAGATAACCGATTTGTGGGTTTTGGTTGTCCACGACTGTACTACTTGGGCATAAAACGCACCAAAAACGGGTGATGCTGCCGTCGGTCATACATATACGTACCCAATATGGAATGAAAAAAAAAAACACGAAAACAATCTAAGTCCGTAACAGTATCTACTGCAACTCACAGAAGCAGGTTGCCCGCCCCGGTGGTTGCACAACTCCCTCCAACGCTCTAAGCTGTGGGCTTCGCAAACGACCCAAAACCGCCAGCCAACGATGCCATATGATTCTGTACACCCCAAATCCCTGCCTGGGCCTTCACTCTTTCAACATCCCGGATGCTCTTGCCGCCACCTGGTCCAGTTACTTGCCATGCCCGAGCCGAGTCACCGCTACTTGACTTTGTAGAAGCAGCAGCAGACGTCGCAACCCAGGAAGTTGTCCCGGCGCTCACGGGAGATGTTGTTGCTGACCGGGAGGACGTGGGGCTCATGAAGGGTGTTGCGGTGTACCCGACTGTCGTTGCGGGAGGTGAGCTGGGACGCACCTGTGGTGATGAAGGCGAGAACAGAGTGTTGAAAGTACCAAAAGTCTGGGGCTGCGACGACTGCCCGGGCGTGTCTGTGGCAAGGGAATTGGAGGGGTTGCCAGATGTGAGGAGGCCCGCCGTGAGGTTTGATTTGGCAGGAGCCATCGCTGGTGAGGGTGCGGTGGCAGTCGTAGTCGCGGGTGGCGAAGGTGGCGCCGCCTCATCATCGGTGTTGCCAGCTGCTACGTGTAGGTGGGCATCTTATTATAATATCAACAACTATAAAAATGTAGCATACCATTATTGAGCGATTTGAGTGCAGTGAACGCCTTGTTCGTCGCTGCAGCTGAGATGGAGGCGGCGCTCCCTCCCA
Source organism: Lactifluus volemus (assembly GCA_022376515.1). Lineage (NCBI taxonomy): Eukaryota > Fungi > Basidiomycota > Agaricomycetes > Russulales > Russulaceae > Lactifluus > Lactifluus volemus. The sequence goes on along the minus strand of WTXI01000091.1, from coordinate 106,175 downwards.
TTGTTGCCCCAGTGTCCGTGTCATAACGATGGAGGAAGTTCACGACCAGTGCGGGCTCTAGTGTTTTTCATGCAGTTTTTGACCGTGTTGTAGAAGAACGAGTCGATTGAACTGTCGGGGAGGTCACACTGGTGGTTGTCGTCGTGTGGTGGGGTGATGTCTCAGTATCATACTATTTAGCTAAATTGTGAACATATACTGTAGCCCAATTCAATCCGTGTACAAAATCTGCCAATCGAAGCTTGGTATCATGTTTACCTGCAATCCAAACCGTGTTAGATCTACGAAAATATGGCCTGTGAACTCGGGGGATCCATAAAAGGAGTTCTCCTTCGTCACTACACACCCACCCATCACTCTTCAGCAGGAACTTGTTCATAAAATGGTTCTCCTCTATTCTGGCCTTTTCCACACTACCAGTCACGGTGTGATCTTCTGAGGACGGGCTGATGCGCTGCCTGTCCAGAGAAGGATCGACAGATTTCATATCTCCGGTAGGCGTGCCTGCCACGTCACCTGTTGCTGAGTCCCACATGCGAATCGTGCCATCTGCTGAGGACGAGGCGATGTGCCGCCCATCTGGTGAGAATGCGACAGAGTCGACCCAATCTGTGTGTCCAATGAACGGGCCTGCTACGACATCTCCTGTTTCGGCATCCCACATGCGAATCGTGCCATCAAATGAGGCCGAGGCAATACGATGTCCGTCCGGCGAGAATGCAACAGAGATCACCGCATCAGTGTGTCCAGTAAAAGGACCCACTGTGATATCTCCTGTGGCAGCATCCCGCACCCAAATCGTACGATCACCTGAGGCCGAGGCAATGTGCTCCCCATCCGGCGAAAATGCAACAGAACTGGCGCGATCTGTGTGTTCAGTAAACGGACCCGCTACGAGATCCCCCGTTGCAGCATCCCACAGGCGAACCGTGTAATCGCCCGATGCCGAAGCAATGCGATGCCCATCTGGAGAAAATGCAACAGATCTGACCATACCGGTGTGTCCAGTAAACGGGCTAGCTATCACCTCCCCCGTCGTGGCATCCCACACACGAATGGTGTTATCTGCAGAGCCGGAGGCAACTCGCTTCCCATCGGGTGTGAATGCAACAGAGAGTACCCAATCGGTGTGTCCAGTGAATGGGCCTGCTACGACGTCTCCTGTTGTGGCATCCCACACCCGAATCGTTTGATCGAACGAGGCCGAAGCGATATGCTGCCCATCCGGCCGGAACACAACACATCGGACACCACTGGTGTGTCCAATAAATGGCCCTGCTATGGCCCGCCCTGTTGTGGCATCCCATATATAAATCGTGCGATCAGCCGAGGACGAGACAACGCGCTGCCCGTCTGGGGAGAATGCAACACAGAAGACCAAAGCAGTGTGTCCAGCTGACGGATCCGGTACCTCTCCTGTTGCGGAGCCCCACACCCGAATCGTGCGATCCATTGAGGCGGATGCAATGCGCTGGCCATCTGGCGAGAATGCGACAGAAAAAATCTGATCAACGTGCCCAGTAAACGGGCCTGCTACGATCTCTCCTGTCGTGGCATCCCACACACGGATAGTGGAATCATCCGAGGCCGAGGCAATGCGCTGCCCATCTTGCGAGAATGAGATAGAAATGACCGCATCGGCGTGTCCAATAAACGGGCCACCTATGACCTCTCCAGTTGCAACACTCCAGATTCGAATTGTATGATCCTCTGAGGCTGATGCGATACGCCGACCATCTGGTGAGAATGCAACAGAATTGATGTGATCGGTGTGTCCAGAAAATGGGCCTGCAAAAAGCTCTCCTGTTGTGGAATCCCACACCCGAATCGTGAAATCATCTGAATCCGAGGTGATGTGCTGTCCATCCGGCGAAAAGGCAACAGATCTGCCGTGTTCAGTAAATGCGTCCGTTAAAATCTCTCCTGTAGCGGCACGCCACACGAGGATGCCATTGTCTGAAGCCGAAGCAATGCGTTGCCCATCAGGAGAGAATGCAATAAATGCAACTTGAATGTTGTGTCCTTTGAAGAGGGTTATTACAAGATCTCCTGTTGAGGCGTCCCACAAACGAATCGTCCCATCACCCGACGCCGAGGCGAGTTTCTGGCCGTCCGGAGAGAATGCAACGCATGTGATCCAATCGGTGTGTCCAGCAAATGGGCCTGCTACGAGCTCTCCTGTTGTGGAATCCCACACCCGAATCGTGCAGTCGTCGGAGCCCGAGGCAATGCGCCGTCCATCCGGCGAGAATGCAACAGAGCGGACTGCTTCGTCGTGTGCAGAAATCGTCATTTCTAATGCTGGCCAATGAGACAACTGTCCGCACTCCAAGCATAGCGTATGAGGAAATTGACCAAGGTAATGCTTGACAATATGGGAAGAGGATGGAGCGAATGGCAGCGCAGAGATATAGATATGGGGAGCGCTCCTTGCTATGGCCATTCCAAAGTACCGCACAAACGCGGACCCATCGTCTACAATGGTCAACAAATTCTCCACCTCGGCTTTGGAAGGCTGTTGAGATTTTGCGCAATAGTTATTACATGTCATGTTGAATTACAAGGTGTACTCGCCTTCCGCGGGTCAGACCGTAACCAGGTGCTCAAAGACGAGAACGCCGGTGATGCAAGGCCCACACTGCTCTTGATGCTAAGCACTTCCAGCCAAAAGAGGAAGTTCGTCTCGAAAAGGGATCGAAGCTTCACGAAGAGGTCCTGTTCGAACGCGACGTGTTCTAGATGATCGTCCCAAAAAATGCAGGCATATGATAGAGCTGGTGGAATGAATTTGGTGATTCGAGAGTCAATGTCTGGGACATCGCTGTTCGCAAGATATGACGACTCCAGTTCGCAAATGTTGAATCTGAGATTGTCGAGCATTAAACCAAGGCACGAATGTGCAAGCTCGCGGTGGGCATCGACCAGGTCCACATAAAATACATCGCTCTTCTTGGTGATCAGAAAGTCGCGGAATGATGTGTGGAGAGGAACGATGGGACGTGTTTGATCAGATAACGTCACATTACTCAGCAGCGAGCCGAGGTGACGGAGCATTTCCACAACGGGATCTGAATCATCGGGGTCATCAATTGGGGCATGCAGACGCAGAGAAATCAAAGATTCGATTGAAAGCGGTTCTATCGCAGCAAATAGATGCCCCATGATGGAACGGAACAGAATTTGGGCTTCATGCGGCTTGAAGTATCCTCCGAGAACTTCTTCATATAGCTTGTCCAACGGATCTTGTCCTTTCCGATCTCGAGAGTGGCCCAAGAGGCGCTGTATGCACTTCCTCTTGCTAAAGCCAGAACTAGCAGGAGGTTTTTTGATGAATCCACTGGCAACAGCTGCCCACTGGAACAAGCCCTCTGCAGCCTTCGCTAGTTCGACACCATGATCTTTGAACACGTCCCGAGGGAGCATCTTCTGAAGATACATGAGAATATCTTCCTCTGTCTTGGCAGCCAGTCTCTTGTCATCCATGTAGAGTTTGTCGACGGGTGATGTTTCGGCGAACGCAGGTTCGATACCATCGTCTGGCCTTGAGGTGATGAGTACGCGGAATTCGGCTGGGAGGTCGATGAGATGTTCTGCGAGAAACGTATGTAATCCGGCGTCGCCATTTGCATCTCCACTTTCATCCAATCCATCGATAACAATAAGAATCGGACGAGAAAGTGGCACGTTCTTGAGCGGTCCAACGAGAAGGCTTTCAAAGAGTGCACGATAATCCCGGGCACCACAAAGCGACGGCTTCTCCTTAAGCACCCGACAAAGGGCAGGTTTGAACGCAGGATTGTGATAAGAAAGATCGCGAGCGATTGTCGTGAACAACTGGTAAGCCTCGGTTTTCGAATGCTCCTTTCGCAGAAAAGCAAAGTAAGAGCCGAGACACTTGTCCTCGAAGTGACGTGCAACTTCGTGTGCAATCGAAGACTTTCCTGTGCCTGCCTGTCCGAGGAGGACAAGACCACGTTGAGATTTCGGATTCTCGACCCACTCGATTATATGGTCCAGGAAATCTTTGCGTGTCCCTGGAAGACAACGCTTCTCATCACCGAATCGCCACCCTCCCTTGTAAGGCAATTCTCTGATTCTCATATCCAGTTCTGTGTCCCACTTGTCAGGTTGACAATCCGACAACCTTTTCACCGTAAGTACGTACCAGCTTCTAGCACAGCAATCTCGGTCGTGATAGCAGCACGAGAAAGGAAACTCTCTCGCAATTGGACAAGGGTGGTGCGATACTGATCTATTTGTCCATCCACTTGGCCGACAATATTCTTCAAAGTACGCTTGCCTACAAATCACATGTTTGCAACGACTAGCGAGAGAGGCTAAGACGACGTACCGAGGTTCACATCCTCCGCATAAGATCTGATAAATTTGGCAGATTCGGACACACATTCTAGCATCTCCTCTAGGATTTTCGCCTGCCTCGACTCCGGCTTGAGGTTCCTCAAGGTGTCCGCCTCTTCCTCAAATTCAAAGGCATCGCGTATTCCCTCAAGTAGCGTCTGGATGTTATCGTCACGTTGAACCTGTTGTAGCAAAGCCTAGCAGAAAGGTGAACACAAAGAGTGAATGCCCCATGTATGGGACAAGACAAGGGGACGTACCTCGGGGATCTTCGAGAGCAGACTTCATGCTAGACTTGCATAAGGATTCAGCTGAGGGACGCGAGTTAGCTCAGAATGGGTAGACAAAAATGATACTGGTCATACTGCTGCGATCGGAGTGACAACGTCCATCACCCGCTTGATGACGGTAACAGCACTTTTCCATGTCGTTACTGTATTGATATTATTGATGGCTTCCTCGGCGCCGCGGAGAGTAGTCCGTGACGTCTCTGTCACGGCCTCGGCTCGTTGCACAAGAGTACCAGTCTCAATCAGAAGGCCACCCTGGATAAATTGTCAGGGAGGAATACCCGACGTGAGTTGTACGGTCTCAGCGTTAGTTTGGGCAGTAGTACGCACAGCACTTCCTTCAGAAACAGGAATATCGGCTGTTGCAGGGCTCTCGGCGTTGACTGCCGCTATCAGAGATGAACTCGTGTTTTCTAACACGGTGACCATCAAGAAGACTGTGACCGGCTCTGCTGGGCGTCCAGCATGTCCATCAGAACTACGGAAAATGATTTCAAGTTCTGCATATACGACAATCAGCCAGGTGTATTAATAAAAATTCCATGAATTAGACCAACCGCGACGGGGTTCACAAACGACCTCCTGCCTTCCAACAAGAATGTTTGTCGTCATGGTCTTTCTTCCATAAAGAGATAGTGTAATTCTGGAGAGTTGTTGTACGGAACTGTGGGAGACTCAGTTGTACATAAGAACAAATACATTACGACATTTCTCACAATGTGTCGGCGCTCTCGTTCCATTCCACGCGTTGAGCCACGCTCCGCACAGATCGTGTCTGCCATGTCTTCTCTCCGTCGGTTAGAGTTACAAAATATTCTCTTTGCTTCGCAAGGATTCCGAGGGTCTTGAGACGAGGAAGATCGTGCGCTCTTAGGACTGACAGGCGGATAGAAATCAATTAACTTTTGCTTGTCAGAGAGAAAATGTATGACACGTACCAGTCACCTGAAGGGTCCCATTTGGTAGCATACCGACGTTGGCCAGTGGTTGACACTCTTCTGGGATTTTGAGGACTTGGGCTAAGGTGATGCTTGAGAGCGATGTGAAATCTAATGCGAGAGACTTGTATAGCTAATCGATACGGAGGGAGTTTGAGAGGGAGTTTGGGATGCAAGCCGGAGTTTTGAGAAGCAACCGTGGGAACGTTCAGATTATCTCGGCGATCCCCGAAGTAATGACGAGGACCGCGGAGGGGTGCATTTCAAGCAATGGGTCATGACGGTCTGTGTTACTTCCCACACTGCTTGGTTCCGGCATGCATCAGGAAACCTTCACGAATCATTTTTGGGCGAGCCGAAAGAAGCAAAAAGTAGCAAAAGTGTAAAAGTACCCCAAAGTTGTTTCTGCTGTGTTTTCAAAAAAAAAAGGGTGAAAAAGCAGTGATTTTACAGGCATTCCATAAGCACGATTTACTCTTGTCACTGTCAGGCAACGTTCGTGCCAGTGTATACTTCGAGCGGTGAAACACCATGACCATGTCCGAAACCACATGGAAGCCTGGTTTAATGCGATACTTATGAGCTGAAAATGTGTTTAGGCTGGGGCCAAATCATTAATAAAGAGGCTGTCGGGAGTAGATCGCCTCACAGAGAAGTGCCGTGAGAAACACCTTCTCCCGTTTCATCAGATGCCGAGTCCATTGTCTTCTCTAGAATAAATAAGACATCCTCTTCCCCCTCACATGCAAAGCATGAGCGCGCTGGTCCCATTCACGCGTTCAAATCACACACAAACGCGCGCAAAGCGCACCATTCAGGCTGCAGCGATATGGTGAACGTACTCTGACGAGTACAGGCGAGTCTGAGGAAAGCAAAAGGGAGTCGACGAGCGGTTGGAGAGACGTGCGCGGGAATGGTTTCTGAATCGGGAAGGAACGTGTGTCGGACGCGTTTGGTATCCGAACGTGTAGTCGAAGTCGGCGCGGTAATGAATGAAGCAGACGAGAACGAGAGATGAGACAGTGACGAAATGCGACGAGAGAGTAAACGATACGAGTTTTCAAGACAAACTTAGTGATCCGAAGAGAAAGTGGTGTATTGGATGCCCTTCTAGGCCAATGGGCAAGGCCTTTATATACATTTTTCTTGTAAGTAGCTCAACGAAAAGGGGGAAAGTCTTTTGACGGCAATGCTAGACGACACTGCCCCCTAGGACATGCTAAAGTAGGGTGAAACGAATGATAGTCGAAAGGAAAGGGGAATGTAAGGGTCGAGTTGAGGAGGCGCCGCACCGGCAACGCTCCAAACGGTTTGCCCTTGTGCGCGACGTCGCTCGATGGTCCATAAAAGGGGATAAGAGGCGGTGGGAGAGTAGTAGCGCACTGATAAGCGGTGTCTCGTAGCACCAGTATAATAGAAAAAGTCTGTAAAGGAGGCTAAGAAGATCCAAGTAAACTAGAAGTGAGCACTGCCTGAAACTGATATGAAGGTCCCAACAGTGGAAGATACTCAATATATACAAGTCCATACACTTTGAAAGGCTGTCCGATGGGTGTCTTCAGCTGAGAACGCATCGGAGTTGGTGATCGCGGTGATGTTTTTTTTTTTTTTTTTTTTTTTTTGAATTGGGGTTTATAGTCCCCGCGTATATTGCGACAAGACTAAGTTACTCTGTACAAGGTACTATCCAAACGGAGACACAAGTAAGGAAACGGGGAAATGATAAGGGGAGGAAAGAAGGAGTATAATAAGAGGGGGTCAGAAAGAAGGGAGCGCGGCCAAGGCCGGAATCATTCAAGGGGGGTCAGGGCGGGGTGGGAGGGGCCGGAGGCCTTGTTGAGAGAGGAGTAAGAATTGGGCCAGACGTCTGCCACCTGCTTCAGTAGAGAAGAGGTATTGTGAGGAGAAGCCCCCGATGGTGGAGGCACGGTGGTCCGAGTGGAGGCGACAGTCAAAGAGGACGTGGTTGATGGAGTAGCGGTGTATGGGGACCGGTGTGGGTGGGCCGGAGTGAAGTGGAGAGAGTGTGGGTGTGAAGGGGACGTCGTTGCAGGGGCAGAAGGTGTTGTCTCCTGCTAGTGGCCGGAACTGGTCGCTATAGTCTGCGAAGAAGGCGTGTTGACTGAGGATTTGTAGCCCGGACGTAAAGAGATGTCTGTTTTTGTGGGAGAGCAGTCCCCGCACAAATGGTGGAGGTTGATTCGATGGGGTGTTAGGGCATGCGCGCCAGGCCTTGTGACCCGGCGTGCGAGGGAGCTCCCCAGAGGCGATCTCCTTCCCCCATAAGTTGAAGGCGAGATCAGAGGGGGGAACTGGGGGTTCAACCGCTAAGGTAGGTTGTAATTCCCCAAGGAGGTGAACCAGTTCCTCCGACCCAGGGACACAAGCCCAAGATTCTTTGAAGAGCCGTAGCTCAACAGCGCGCGCTGGGGAAGGGTCCAAGAAAGAAGAAAGAGAAGAAGTAAAGTATGAGGCGAAAGAAAGAAAGGGGGACTTAGCAGAAGTGTTCAGAAGATAAGGCAGTACCAATTTGTTCGGTAGGAGGATATAGAGAAAACCCCCGAAGGGAGTGAGAGGAAAAAATTGAGGCCCTGCGAGAGGGCCTTGAGGAGTGACCATCTACGGTCCGTGTCCACCGACACCCCCGACTGCAGCAACCTCTCCCCACTGTAAAGTAAGAAGGCATGTCCGTAAGAGTCAGGAGTGGGGATAGGAAGGGATCTGATGTAAAGGCAATGGGCAAGAGGAGGGGGTTTAGTGATGAGGGAACGAGTGAGAGAGTGTACCTCCTTAGGGGAGGAAGCATAGGAAGTGAAGCCCTGGTGTGACCAGGCGGACAAGTACGGCGGGGAGGGGTACGAGAAAGGAAAGAGTGGGGGGGTTCTGGATTTAACTAGAGACCAAAGGTTCGTGAGGGGAAGGAAGGTGAGATGCCATCGTGAGATGCCATCGTGAGATGCCATCGTGAGATGGGGTTGGACCAGACCGACGTGAGCAGGGGGGAGGATGGGGGAAGGGATGAGAGGCGAGCGACGTACTGGGTCCTGAGTTTAAGCAGGGTGTATCGTACAGGTGGGATGCTAAGTAAGTGATGAAGTGGGGCAGTAGGTGTAGTACGGAAAGCGCCACTGAGGCGGCGACAGGCCTGGTTCTGTGCCACCTGAAGGGGCTGAACCAAGCCTTTCTGTTTGACGTCAGTGAACCAAATGGGAGAACCGTACGTGATAATTGGAAGAATTACCGCGAGGTAGACTTTGCGCCAGTTAGCGAAGTCTAAGCCTCGAATAGAATTGCCGAGGACCCCCAGGGCCGCTAGGGAGGAGCGGGCTCTGGAGGCCATAATGGAGACGTGTTCTTTCCACGAAAGCGTGGGGTTGAAGTAGATACCAAGGTATCGAACAACCTTGGATGCTTTGACTGTGTACTCACCGTTGGAGGGATCACGGAGGGCAAGGCGAGTTAAATGAGGGCCAAAATGGCGTTCGACATGGCGGGTGCGGAAGATCATGAATTCCGTCTTCTCCGGGTCGAGCCGGAGCCCCACATCAAAGAGCCAGGAAGCTGCTTGCTCGTACAAACGCGCGGCCTTCGACGCCGCAGAGCGGTACGTTTCCCCACTGGCAGTGATGCAGCCATCGTCAACATATAACTGGAAGGAGGTAAAGGGAGAGGAGTCCGAGGAGTTAAGGAGAGTGAGGAGGGGTGCCGTATAAATAGCCGAAAGGATAGGCGAGAGGGGTGATCCCTGAGGGGTGCCGTAAGAGAGTGACTGGGGGTCGTGTGTGTAACCATTGAAGGAAAGTGAGGCCGTCCGATCGGAAAGGAAGGAAAGGGTCCATTGGACCAGGGGCGGTGGAAAGCCGTAAATGTGAAGGAGGTGTGCGACCCGGGCGGGGTTCAGGTTGTCAAAGAAGCCCTGGATGTCAAAGAAGATGGTCGCAGCAACGTGTCCGGCCTTAAGGCAGGATTGGGCTAGATGGGCCAAGTGTCCGGCTCCATCTACAGCGCTGCTGTAGTCCCGGGAGCCAAATTGGAGGGGGGGAAGAATGTGATAAGTGTTGAGGTCGGCTAGGAGGCGTTTGGCGACTATCTTTTCCAAGAGCTTGCCGGCGCATTCTAGGAGGCTTATGGGTCTGTAGGCCTTGGCCAGGGAGTAGTCCGGCTTGCTTGGTTTGTGGAGGACAACTACCCGGGCTGCCCGCCAAGGGTGGACTCCGAGGGAGAGAGCAGCCGAGAAGAGAGTGACGAAGCGCAAGGGGGAAGCGGCGAAGGCCCATTTTAGAAGTTTGTAGCCGATGCCGCTGGGGCCAGGAGCCGATTTATTGGAAGTGGGCGCCAACGCCAAACGAATTTCGGAAGGAGTGACAGGGCCATGATGACGGGCAGGTAAAGGAAGGGGGTCTGAAGGGAGTGTGATCACCTTCCCAGGGGGAAGGGGTGGAAAGAACCGGGATTGGAGGATGGTCGCCATGGCAGGTGGGTCGACAGTCAAGGAGTTTGTGGTAGAGTCGAGAAGAGGAGGGACGAGGGAAACCGAGCGGCCGTGTCGCCATCGTGCAGCTTTCCAGAGGTTATCAGGGGAGCAGTGGTTGAGGAAGTCGTGAGCGGCATCGCGCTTGGCCTTTGTAATGGTGGTACGGAGAGCATGGTAGAGAGGTGCACGAAGAGGGGGTGGGGCCTGCTTCCAAAGGGTGAGAGCGGCAGAGCACTCTTGGTTCCACCACCGGGCCCCCCGGGGGTCCGGGGTTGAGCGGCGGTCGAAAAAGTCGGAGCAGACCGTGTCGATGTCCTGCATGAGGCGATCGGCCTCCCTAGAGAGGTCGGCTTCAGAGGTGATTGGGGGAGTGATCGGGAGGGCCCGGAAGGCATGTTGCCAGGCGTCTTCCATGTCATCGATCACTTTGAACCCCGGGAGTTCCCGGGTGGGAGGGGGAGGAAGAGGAGAGTGAAGGGAGAGAGCGGTGGAGAGAGCGGCGTGGTCAGAGTGAAGGGAGAGATCGAAAGAGATGGTGATAGGAGAAAGATCGAGGGTGGCGGCAGCCAGGGAGTTAACGAGAAAGAGATCGAGTACGGAAGGTTCATGTCCCGGGGGTCCCTTCCAGGTGGGCGTACCGAGAGGGTTTAGGCAGGCGAGGTCCTGTGACGTTATCCAATCTTCGAGGAGGGGGCCCCAGGAGGAGAGAGCGTGTCCAGGAGGTGACCACATGGCACTGTGAGTGTTGAAATCGCCTACGACCAGGGTGGGAATCGTGTTGTCAATGGAGGAGGAGAGGAGGCCGTGGAGGCCGTGCCCATGATCCGGGACGGAGTGATAGAAGTTGTAGAGACGAAAAGAGGGTGCGGAAATGAACGTGAAGTCAACGGCCATGCCGGAAGGGGAAGAGAGGCCGTCGATTGATCGGAGGATTGGAGAACAGGCGGACATGAGAGAGTGATGGACGTAAAGGAGGGTTTTGGCGTGTTGGCCAGGTGTGAGAATAGGGCTCAGACAGGTCCATTTGTCATTGGCGGCCCCTCCGAGGATTGGGAGGCCGTCAGGATCCGAGTCAGAGCGAGAAGTGGAGACGTGGCCGAACCAGGGTTCTTGGACCGCGAGGATGTGATGATCGGAGGATTGGAGAAGGGCATGCATCATGTGATTGCGGCGGCGCATGTTTACCGACAATATCTTGATATGGCTTAGAGACATTGACGACGGGCAGCCGCACGTTCGAATTTGAGCCAACGTTGCTCCTCTGGCGACAAAGAAGCAAGTTCGGAGGTGGAGGGGCCATCAGGGCGAGAGGCGAGGGAGAGGACACGGGCCGGGAAGTTGGAGGCGTCTACTGGGTTGACGTCATGAAAGATTGGGACAGGGCGCGGTCTGGAGATAGCAGAGATAGGCGCAGCCTCTGGTAGAGCACGGGAAGTGGTAGGTATGGGCGAGGATGGGGCCTCTTCGCCCTCTGAGGGGGTTGGGAGACGATAAGCAGCACGGAGAGGGCAGGAGACGTCGAGGGCGGAGTGTCCGACCGGAGAGGGGCCTTTCCCTGACTTTCGTTTGGTCCTGGTGCAGTTGAGGCATGTGGATTCGCAGTGGCAGACCGATGGTTCCTTATGTGAGAGGAGGTTGGGGCAGAGGTTAGCATGTTGTTCAAGAGGGTGTGGGCCACCGCAGCGGGGGCAGATGACTTTATTCTCCGGGACACGGCAGCGCGTGGCCTGGTGGCCTAACGCCCAACAACGGTTGCACTGTTGGAGGGTAGGTCTGGCTTCAAAGCGTTGGGCGGTGACCCGTTGGCCGAAGAGGGCGGGAGGAGAGCGGATGAGAGAAGGGACGGTTTTGCCATCTGGGTCGACAAGACTGAGGAGGATGGAGGAGTGTCGGGCGGAGAAGTTGATATCCTTCTTCAGCCAGCGAGGAGCGGCAAGGAAGGTGATGCCGGAGCAAACAGGGTTGGATTCCAGTTCTCGGCGAAGGTCTTGTTCAGAAGGGAGGTTGCCATTTTCATCCCGGATGATCGGGACTGCATTCAGGAGGACTCGGACGGAGACTTTCTGAGGGGCGAGAAGGCAAGGTGGGAAAGGATCGGTGAGGATTTTCTGGAGGCGGAAGATCGCTTCCATGGGAGGGGAACCAGCAAAAGTGAGGACGAAGTTGTGTGAGTTGGGGCCTTGCCAGCGTCCAGCAAGGAGGGAGACGCCGTCAGAGGGTACCGTGGATTGTCGGATGGCCCTCTGGAGGTCCCTGGTGATCGTTCCTTGATCGCCTCGCTTGGGCTCTTGGAGCAGGACAGGGGAGGTGCGGATGAGAAGGTAGTCGGTGGTGAGGGAAGGGGAAGGGGTCTTGGTGGGCTGTGGTTTCTGAGCGAGAGGCTTGGTGAGGTAAAGATCGACGATGGCAGGGATCGTGAGATTGGTGTTGGTCAATTTCTTGCCCCATTTAGCATGGTAAGCGGCCAAGAGTTGGGTGCGGGACATCTTGAGAAGGTCCTCCTTAGTGAGAACGGAGGAGGGTGGAGGGGACTGAGAAGAAGGTACTGGAGGACTAGGTTGGCGTATGTTGGACCGTTGTGTCGCGGCCTGTTTCCCTTTCCCTTTCCGGCGTCCATGGACAGCACTAATCCAGGGGGCTGTGGGTGAGGAGGCGTCGTCCACCTCTGGGGGTGGCGGCCGGGGAGCGACGGACAGAGCGGATGGAGGGGCGGCCATAGATGTAGAGGCAGGTGGTGCGTTGGCGGGGGGGAGGGGAGGGAAAGAGTGGTCGTCGATGCGTGCGACAGGGGGAGGAGAGGGGCCGTCCCATCCCGTGGGTTGGGGGAGGGGCGGCACAGCGGTTTGTGGAGGGTCTCCATAGTCCATGTCGAAGTCGGGGCCGAAATCAGGGTAGCCCTCTAGCGCTTCGACTCTGAAGTCGAGGTTCTTCACCTTGGATGAGAGTGACGAAAGATGAGCCATGATTTCAGAGAGGCCTGGTACAGATGAGGTCGTAGGGATAGGAACAGGAGGGTTTGCAGGGGGAGGGGCCGAAGTGATAGGTTGAATGGGTTGTTCAGTCGAGGCCTGGACGGGGGAAGCCGGGGGGATTCCCAGACCCGGGAGGAAAAGAGCAGGGGGTTCGTCCGGGGGGCAGATTGGAGACGCTTGAGGGGTGCGGTTGGGGGAGGGGTGGGTAGACTGGGCTCGGGATGGAGGGCGCGCAAGGGGGTCCACGCGATGGGTCTTACGAGAGGATTTGGCGGCAGATTTCGGAGGAGGGGGCAGTGCCTGGACTGCAGCGATGCGGGCTGCTTCCTTGGCCTCCTGTGCCTCGATGCGGAGTTGTTGTTTGTATGCAAGGAAATCGGCGTCCATCTGTTGACGGAGAGAGGCACGGTAGGCCTCATACTCTTCAGAGAGTTCGCGGGAAGCTTGAGTCTGTAGACGGGCAAATTCTTCTTTGTGGAGGGCAGCCACTTGGGCTCGTGCATCATCTAGGGACTCGCGGGTCAGTGCGGCGACAGTGGTGCGGCGTTCCTCTTCCGCTAGAGAGGGAATCACATAGTCGGAGATGTGCCGGGCCATGTCTTTGACCCAAGAATTGAGTTCAGGGTGGGAGGTGTCGGAAGGGAGTCCGAGGACATGCCCAATCAATGCAGCTTTAATTTCCGTGAGTTGATCGGCGATCCAGCGATCGGCCAGCTGGGAAAGGTCCCGGTGAGCGGCGTTGAAAACAGAAGTGTGTGCAATTTGAAAGTCGTGGCCGCAGGACATGAGGGCGGCTTGGAAGCGTTGTTCCATCGAGGCCGTGTTGCAGTTTTCAAGGCAACGCATGCACAGCGACCAGTGGGCGGGGTCGGTGATGAAGGAGGAGAAGAAAGAATCGATCGCGCGGACTCCGGCAGCGGTAGCGGCAACGGAGGCTTCCAAGTCGGTGGAGGGGTGAGGGAGAGGGTGAGTTTCATTAGGAAGTTCTGGGTCGAAAGTCATGCACGAGCGGCGCATGCCGCCGTGAATCTGGAGGACAATGTTGGCTGCCACACGAAACCAAAGGTCTCTGGGGACAGCGGAGTCGGGAGAGGAGGAAGGGGTAGTGAAGCCATGGCTGAAAAACTCCCCGAGGCGGTCGAGGGCCGCTCGGGTAACGCTGCCATTGACGGTCGCGTCGAAAAAGGAGGAAGGAGGGGTAGGGAGGAGGTCGATGGTGAAGGTGGGGAGAGAGGTAGCTCCGGTGACGAAATGCACGTCCCCGAGGCCGGGGGGGACAGGGATGGGTAGGGAAGGGTGTGAGGGGTTGTAAGGAATAGGAAGAGCGGGGGGTTCCCCAGAGGAAGGAGGTGGGACAACGGGGTCCATTGGAGGAGGAGGAAGGAAGAGGGGACGTTGACAAAAACGAGTACAGACGAGGATAGCAGAGTCGAGCGTTGGAGCGTTGAGGAAAACAGAGTCAGGTCGCGAGATACCAGGCAGGTTCTGACTAGGGATGGTGGTGGTAAGAGGTCAAGGAGCTGTTGATCGCGGTGATGTTGATTTTGTGGAGAGGCGCAGCGGCGGGTTGACGGAATCGAAACGTCCGAATCGGGTCGATGTTTAGGGCAGGCGCGAGGACGAGTTTGGATGTGAAATCAGCGAATTCGAAGGTGCAGGTAAGGTCCACCTTACAATGGCCTTCACGCCACGCCGCCTAAACCGATATCCGAGCTCGTGCAACCGCGGCAGCGCCGCACTATCGTTTCCCTCGGGACCCGTCCAGAACACCTCGGCGGATGCGGCTGCGCGCGGCCACGCGATCGAATAGAGGGTCTCCGGTCCGGACTGTTCAGTCCAGAGGAAATGTTGACGAGGGATGCTTGCTCTGAGGTCAGATTTGCCAGTGGGTCGAATGTATATGCCTTCAGAGGGAAGGGATTAATAAGGGCGTGCGCTCTTACTCGAAAAAAGGGGGATGTCACGCAACGTTTTGCCATGTTTTAAAGGGCTCGCACCAACTGTTGCCTGGAGGATAATCTCCCAACTAGCCGCCAGCACCACAGTCCTATATCACACGGTGGTTTATAAGAATTGCAGGGATATAAAGAAGATTTATGACCTTACCAGATAAAACGAATTGGATGCCGCGTGGATGAAGCGGAATCCCTTGGCAGCAACAGCAGCTGCGTCTTCAGATGGGATCCACACCCTATCAATAACGTTCGAGAGGGTGTGTGTGAGAGAAAGAAATACAGGGCAATCGTGTCGTTTGAAAGGGTCAGATTAAAGTTCAGTACCATCTCTGTGCCAAATCCAAAGAAGAGTTGAGAGTCCCACCAATAGACCCGTAAGACATCTAGCTCACCCTCCCACACGACCGGCGTCTTTCCGAGACTCCTGAGCGCACCATCGTAAGGTGGACCTTACCTGCACCCTCGAATTCAGCTGCTTTCACATTCAAACTCATCCTCGCGCCTGCCCTAAACATCGACCCGATTTGGACGTCTTGACTCCGTCAACCCACCACCGTGCCTCTCCGCAAAATCTACATCACCGCGATCACCGACTCCGACGCATCCTCAGCTGAAGACACCAGTTGGACAGCCTTTCAAGGTGTATGAACTTGTACATTTTGAGTATCTCCCATTGTTGGGACCTTCACATCAGTCTCTGGCAGTGCTTACTTTTAGTTTACTTGGATCTTTTAGCCTCCTTCTCAGACATTTTCTATTATACTGGTGCTACGAGACGCCACCTATCAGCGCGCTATCACACTCTCACGCCCCTTACCCCATTTTTACGGACCATCGAGCGACGTCGCGTGCAAGGGCAAGCTGTTCGGAGCATTGCCAGTGCAGCACCTCCTTGGCTGAACCCTTACATTCCCCTTCCTTTTGACTATCTTTGGTTTCACACTACTTTAGGATGTCCTAGGGAGCAGTGTTGTCTAGCACTGTCTTCAAAAGACTTTCCCTTTTTTCGTTGAGTTACTTACAGAAAAATCACATATAAAGGCCTTGCCCATTGACCTAGAAGGGCATCCAATATACTACTTTCATTCAGGATCACCTCGTTTCGCACTCGCAAGAAGATATATTGCTCTTGTCGTCTCGTCTCGTCTTGTATCACTCTCGTTTTGCTCATTTAAACTTCTATCTTGTCACTCGTTATAGCTCCGGCTACTACCAGGTGTTCGATTACCTCGCGCGTTCGACCCTCGTTCGCTTCCGATCCGAAAACATGCCGCGAGCGTCTTCATCATTCCCGCGCACGTTTCCACAAGTCTTCGTCGACTCCCCCTTGCTTTCATCGGACTCGCCCGTGCTCTCCAGAGTACGTTCACCATGCATGACCTGGGTAAACACGTCTAGGGCTTCGTTGAGCATCCTTCCAGCGAGATCCTGTTGTGGATCATCTTGATAGCACCGCGTGTTGATCTCGTCGCCGCCAGTGGCGAACAATGTCGAGGGAAAGAGTTTCGCAGCAGCGCTCAGCAGACTGGTCGTGAAATCGATCGTCACGAGAGAGGCGAGGCGCAGTTGGCCCGCGGGCGGCTCGTTGGCGTATGTACCCCAGGGCTTCGCATCGGCGCACGCGACTTGTTCCGGATAAGCTTTCGAGATGGCCGAGGTATGTCCAGGCGTTTTCCTATTACGTACATTAACCTCCTTCCCTTTCGTTCCGAGTCTTGGAATACCACGTACAACAAGAACGTCGATCCCCCGCTGCAGCAGTATCGATTCGGGTTGAATAGAGGATGATGGGAAGAGTGGGGGACGCACCTGGCCGGCATAGGACACGATATGCGCAACGTTTTGTGGGGTGTAAACCGCGTCAGCACTATATGCGACCTTTTCCGCCATATCTGTAAATCCGGGTACGACGAGCGGGAAACTCTGGCTGTCGACAACATGCCAGTGAAACGTATTCATCTGCACAGCCATTGTCAGTTCCCACTGACAACATTCAAGAAAGAATGACTTACATGGACCCATGACATTGTGTCAAGCGTGCGTTCAATGTCAGATACTGAGAAGCTATGTGCGCATCATAAGCCCTTGACATAAAAGTACCAAAGAAACACAGAGCACGTACAAATTTCGCGCCGCGTCCAACAAGAACCCCCGATATAGCTGATGTCATCTCCAAAAACTCAGAAGACGCCCGGGAAATCGGATGCACGCACGTACATAAGCTGGGGAATCCTGAATCTCCACGGGGGCACCGATCATGTAAACAGTTCCCGGTACTGTGAACCACAACTGACTGAACAACGTGAACGTATTGAGATCTCTAAACAAGCCAAGTGTCGAGTTGGCCTTGAGCACCGCATGACTTCCGTCTGCGGGTACGACAAGACTAACCCCCTTGTCACGCGTCCCAATAGGCATCCTGGTTTCCACCTCGATGGGCTGTACCACCACCACCACCGGCGCATCATCACCATCAACGGTAGATCCCAATGTACCTAAGCTCCCGGTGTTTCTATTTGTCTGCGTGTGGGCATGGTAGTAATCGAGTCGCAAGACGAGTCGTCTGAGCGTTGGTCTACCATCCGACTCTGAGATCGCTCCAAAGTCGTCTATACCCGGCCAAGCACGAGCCTACCAAGATCATCGCTGAGAAATTATGCATGCGTGCGCTGAGCGGCCGCGATGGGGTCCTTGGGCGCGTTGGGAACCTCGTCAACTGAGATCGTGAACGAATTTGAGGGTGCGAGGCACAGCACAGAGATCGGTGGGCCGGTTTGGAGATGGCAGGACTGAGGCAAGAGCGTGTTGGTCAATGGGAGGACGACGAATATGACGGAGAAGGTTTTTGAAGGGTCGTGGCAGCATGGTTTGAATTTCCCTTCCCTGGAGAGTGTACTCTGGCCTGGGGGATGAAGGAAGGAAGGAAGGAAGTTAGGCTCTGCTTCGTTTTATGTCACGATAGCATTGAATGAGATCGAAGCTAGTCCGGTGCTGCACCGGTGAAACTCGCACACAGTCAGGATTTGTCATCAACTCACACTACAACTGGGAAAATGAGTCCGCACCGGTGCAACTAGCGAGTTGATTTTCCCACCTGCCAACTGCGCGAGCGAGGGTTGGCTGGAACTGACCGCCCTGATCAAGTATCCTCCAGAGAACCCTTGCCATATATGGAATTCCCACGTGGGCTTATAAACCTTTTCGGGGTTTGCCTTGATTTTTTGCGGTCCTCATCCTCATAGTCATCTTTCTCTTCAACTTGGGTGTCCTTACACTACTTAACCATACCAGCCCCGTTCATTTAGAATCTTTCGTTCTTGTCTTCTACCCCAATTACCTCTGTGGATCCCCCATCGAGAAGTCAGATCCTGAAGCTTTGTGTTGGACATCCTCGTTCCCCTTCGGGAGTACTTCCAAGTCCAAGACAACTATCTGGATTGCTGAAACGGATTGGCAATATTGGCATGGGCATCATGGACAGCAAATGCTCCTGGTGCATCAACGCGAGCCAGGAACACCGATGTACGTGCATGGCTCAGGCTCTCACTGACAAACTTTGCCTCAGTCCTCCACTGCATGCGACTCAGTGCCCCTAATCTGTAGTGTGCTTGGGTAGTCGCACAAGCGTCATTCAAGTAATGTATATAGGACATGTGTCCAGTAGATAATGCACCCACAACATGACAAACGCCATGTTTTGTCGCAGCGCAGCTTCCAAAATGTGGCGTGTGAATTAAACGGTCATCATGAGTCCTTATTGGCTAGACATCTAAGTCCCGTGATGTGATAACTCGCTAGTTGCACCAGTGTCAACTCGACGGTGCGAGTTACATTTGAGCTGTCAACTCGAGCAGCATCGGACCGGACTGCGGCAACACTATGCGAGATGCCGTTCCCTTTCGCTTCTACAAAAAAAACCCGAAAGAAAGAGAAAAAAAAGGAATCGCTGTACCACCGCCGGTCATACATATACGTAGCCTATATGGAATGAAGAAAAAAATACGAAAACAATCTAAATCCGTAGTTTATTATAACAGTATCTACTGCAACTCACTGAAGCAGGTCGCCCGCCCCGGCGGGTGCACAACTCCCTCCAACGAACGCTCTGAGCTGTGGGCTTCGCAAACGACCCAAAACCGCCAGCCAACGATGCCATCTGATTCTGTACACCCCAAATCCCTGCCTGGGCCTTCACTCTTTCAACATCCCGGATGCTCTTGTCGCCACCTGGTCCAGTTGCTTGCCATGGCCGAGCCGAGTCACCGCTACATGACTTTGTAGTAGTAGCAGCAGACGTCGCAACCCAGGAAGTGGTCCCGGCGTTCATGAGAGATGTTGTTGCTGACCGGAAGGACGTGGGGCTCATGAAGGGTGTTGCGTTGTACCCGACTGTCGTCGCGGGAGGTGACCTGGGACGCACCTGTGGTGATGAAGGCGAGAGCAGAGTGTTGAAAGTACCAAGTGTCTGGGGCTGCGATGACTGCTCGGGCGTGTCGGTGGCAAGGGAATTGGAGGGGGTACCAGATGCAAGGAGGCCCGCCGTGAGGTTTGATTTGGCAGGAGCCGTCGCTGGTGCTACTAGTACAGCAGACGGCGCGGTGGCAGTCGCAGTCACGGGTGGCGAAGGTGGCGCCGCCTCTTCATCGGTGTTGCTAACTGCTACGTGGACATGTTATTATCAACAACTATAAAAATATGGCATACCATATTGAGTGATTTGAGTGCAGGGAGCACCTTGTTCGTCACCGCAGCCAAGATGGATGTGCTCCCTCTCATTGCTGGCCAAGTGTAAGTGTCGTCAAGATCGAGCAAGTTCACGACCGGTGCGGGCATCAGCTGAGCTCTACTGCAATTCCTGCAGTTTTTGACCGCATTGAAGAAGAACAAGTCGACTGAACAGTTGGGGAAGTCACACTGGTGGTTGTCGTGAGGCGGGACGATGTCTGATCAATGCTAGCATCGTACTATTTAGATAAATTGTGAACGTATACTGTAGCCCAATTCAATCCGTATACAAAATCTGCCAATCGAAGCTTGGTATCATGTTTACCTGCAATCCAAACTGTGTTAGATCTACGAAAATATGGCCTGTGAACTCGGGGGATCCATAAAAGGAGTTCTCCTCCATTGCTACACACCCACCCATCACTCTTCAGCAGGAACTTGTTCATAAAATGGCTCTCCTCTATTCTGGCCTTCACACTACCTGTGACAGTGTGATCTTCTGAGGCAGGGCTGATGCGCTGACTGTTCAGCGAAGAATCGACAGATTTCATATATCCGGTAGATGCGCCTGCCATGGCGCCTGTTCCTGCGTCCCACATTCGAACTGTGCCATCTGCTGAGGACGAGGCGATGTGCCGCCCATCTGGTGAGAATGCGACAGACCCGATCCAATCTGTGTGTCCAATGAACGGGCCTGCTACGACATCTCCTGTTTTGGCATCCCACATCCGAATAGTGCCATCAAATGAGGCCGAGGCAATACGATGTCCGTCCGGCGAAAATGCAACAGAGGCCACCGAATCAGTGTGTCCAGTAAACGGACCCACTGTGATATCTCCTGTGGCAGCATCCCGCACCCAAATCGTACGATCACGTGAGGCCGAGGCAATGCGCTCCCCATCCGGCGAAAATGCAACAGAACTGGCGCGATCTGTGTGTTGGGTAAACGGACCCGCTACGAGATCCCCCGTTGTAGCATCCCATAGGCGAACCGTGTGATCGTCCGATGCCGAAGCAATGCGCTGCCCATCTGGAGAAAATGCAACAGATCTGACCACACTGGTGTGTCCAGTAAACGGGCCGGCTACGACCTTCCCTGTCGTGGCATCCCACACACGAATGGTGGTATCTGCAGAGCCGGAGGCAATGCGCTTCCCATCGGGTGTGAATGCAACACAGATTACCCACTTGGTGTGTCCAGTGAATGGGCCTGCTACGACTTCTCCTGTCGTGGCATCCCACACCCGAATCGTTTGATCGAACGAGGCCGAAGCGATATGCTGCCCATCTGGCCGGAACGCAACACATCGGACACCACTGGTGTGTCCAATAAATGGCCCTGCTATAGCCCGTCCTGTTGTGGCATCCCATATGTAAATCGTGTGATCATCGGAGGACGAGACAACGCGCTGCCCGTCTGGGGAGAATGCAACACAGTAGACCGAAGCAGTGTGTCCAGCTGACGGATCCGGTACCTCTCCTGTTGCAGAGCCCCACACCCGAATCGTGCGATCCACTGAGGCCGATGCAATGCGCTGGCCATCTGGCGAGAATGCAACAGAAAAAATAAGATCAACGTGCCCAGTAAATGGGCCTGCTACGATCTTTCCTGTCGTGGCATCCCACACCCGAATCGTGGCATCGGTCGAGGCCGAGGCAATGCGCTGCCCGTCTTGCGAGAATGAGATAGAAGTGACCTCATCGGCGTGTCCAATAAACGGGCCAGCTATGACC
The DNA here is from genome assembly GCA_022376515.1 of Lactifluus volemus. Taxonomy (NCBI): domain Eukaryota; kingdom Fungi; phylum Basidiomycota; class Agaricomycetes; order Russulales; family Russulaceae; genus Lactifluus; species Lactifluus volemus. The sequence continues at coordinate 84,728 of WTXI01000091.1, read as the reverse complement.
TCTCCAGTTGCAACACTCCAGATTCGAATTGTACGATCCTTTGAGGCTGATGCGATACGCCGGCCGTCTGGTGAGAATGCAACAGAATTGATTCGATCGGTGTGTCCAGAAAATGGGCCTGCAAAAAGCTCTCCTGTCGTGGAATCCCACACCCGAATCGTGAAATCATTTGAATCCGAGGTGACGCGCTGTCCATCCCGCGAAAAGGCAATAGATGTGGCCCCACCGACATGTTCAGGAAATGCGTCCATGAGGACTTCTCCTGTTGCGGCACGCCACACGAGAATGTCATTGTCTCCAGCCGAGGCAATGCGCTGCCCATCAGGAGAGAATGCAATCCATGCGACCCAACTGTTGTGTCCAGTAAACGGAGCTGTCATAAGCTCTCCTGTTGTGGCGTCCCACAGACGAACCGTCCCGTCTCCAGACGCCGAGGAGATGTGCTGGCCGTCCGGAGAGAATGCAACACATGTAATGCAATCGGTGTGTCCAGTAAATGGGCCTGCTGCGAGCTCCCCTGTTGTGGAATCCCACACCCGAATCGTGCAGTCTTCTGAGCCCGAGGCAATGCGCCGTCCATCCGGCGAGAATGCAACAGAGCGGACTGGCTTGTCGTGTGCCGAAATCGTCATTTCTAATGCTGGCCAATGAGACAACTGTCCGCGCTCCAAGCATAGCGTATGAGGAAATTGATCAAGGTAATGCTTGACAATATGGGAAGAGGACGGAGCGAATGGCAGCGCAGAGATATAGATATGGGGAGCACTCCTTGCCATGGCCATCCCAAAGTGCCGCACAAACACGGACCCATCGTCTACAATGGCCAACAAATTCTCCACCTCAGCTTGGGAAGGCTGTTGAGATTTTGCGCAATAATTATTACATGTCATGTTGAATTACAAGGTGTACTCGCCTTCCGCGGGTCAGACCGCAACCAGGTCCTCAAAGATGAGAATGCCGGTGATGCAAGGCCCACACTGCTCTTGATGCTAAGCACTTCCAGCCAGAACAGGAACTTCGTCGCGAAAAGGGATCGAAGCTTCACGAAGAGGTCCTGTTCGAATGCAACGTGTTCTAGATGATCGTCCCAAAAAATGCAGGAATATGATAGAGCTGGTGGGATGTTTATGGAGATTCGAGAGTCAATGTCTGGGACATCGCTGTTCGCAAGATATGACGACTCCAGTTCGCAAATGTTGAATCTGAGATTGTCGAGCATTAAACCAAGGCACGAATGTGCCAGCTCGCGGTGGGCATCGACCAGGTCCACATAAAATACGTCACTCTTCTTGGTGATCAGAAAGTCGCGGAATGATGTGTGGAGAGGAATGATCGGACGTGTTTGATCGGACTCGGATGACGTCACATTACTCAGCAGTGAGCCGAGGTGACCAAGCATTTCAACAACGGGATCTGAATCATCGGGGTCATCAATTGGGGCATGCAGACGCAGAGAAATCAAAGATTCGATTGAAAGCGGCTCGATCGCAGCAAATAGATGCCCCATGATGGAACGGAAGAGGATTTGTGCTTCATGCGGCTTGAAGAACCCTTCGAGAACCTCTTCATATAGCTTGTCCAACGGATCTTGTCCTTGCCGATCTCGAGAGTGGCCCAAGAGGCGCTGTATGCACTTCCTCTTGCTGAAGCCAAGACTAGCAGGAGGTTTTTTTATGAATCCACTGGCAACAGCCGCCCACTGGAACAAGCCCTCTGCAGCCTTTGCTAGCTCGACGCCATAATCTTTGAACACGTCCCGAGGGAGCTTCTTCTGAAGATACGCGAGAATATCTTGCTCTGTCTTGGCAGCCAGTTTCTCGTCATTCATGTAGAGTTTGTCGACGGATGATGTTTCGGCGAACGAAGATTCGATACCATCGTCTGGCCTTGAGGTGATGAGTACGCGGAATTCGGTTGGGAGGTCGATGAGATGTTCTGCGAGAAACGTATGTAATCCTGTATCGCCAATGGTATCTCCACTTTCATCCAACCCATCGATAACAATAAGAATCGGACGAGAAAGTGGTACGTTCTTGAGCGGTTCCAGGATAAGGCTTTCAAAAAGTGCACGATAGTCTCGCGCACCACAAAGTGACGGCTTCTCCTTAAGCACCCGACAAAGGGCAAGTTTGAACGCAGGATTGTGATAAGAAGATCGCGAGCGATTGTCGTGAACAACTGGTAAGCCTCGCTTTTCGAATGCTCATTTCGCAGAAAAGCAAAGTAAGAGCCGAGACAGTTGTCGTCGAAGTGACGTGCAACTTCGTGTGCAATCGAAGACTTTCCCGTGCCTGCCTGTCCGAGGAGGACAAGCACACCTTGAGATTTCGGATTCTCGACCCACTCGATTATATGGTCCAGAAAATCTTCGCGTGTGCCTGGAAGACAGCGCTTCTCATCACCGAATCGCCACCCTCCTTTGTAAGGCAAATCTCTGATTATTGCACCCAGTTCTGTGTTACATTTGTCAGGTTGACAGTCCGATAACTTTGTCACCGTAAGTACGTACCAGCTTCTAGCACAGCAATCTCGGTCGTGATAGCAGCACGAGAAAGGAATCTCTCTTGCAGCTGGACAAGAGTGGCGCGATACTGATCTATTTTTTCATCCACTTGGCCGACAATACTCTTCAAAAAACGCTTGCCTACAAATCACAGGTTTGCAATGACTAACGAGAGAGGCAAGATGACGTACCAAGGTTCACATCCTCCGCATACGATCTGATAAATTTGGCAGATTCGGACACACATTTCAGCATCTCCTCGAGGATTTTCGCCTGCCTCGACTCCGGCTTGAGGTTCCTCAAGGTGTCCGCCTCTTCCGCAAATTCAAAGGCATCCGTATTGCCTCAAGTAGCGTCTGGATGTTATCGTCACGTTGAACCTGTTGTAGCAAAGCCTAGCAGAAAGGTGAACACAAGAGAGTGAATGCCCCATGTATGGGATAAGACAAGGGGACGTACCTCGGGGATCTTCGAGAGCAGACCCATGCTAGACTTGCATAAGGATTCAGCTGAGGGACGCGAGTTAGCTCAGAATGGATGGACAAAAATGATACTGGTCATACTGCTGCGATCGGAGTGACAGCATCCATCACCCGCTTGATGACGGTAACAGCACTTTTCCATGTTGTTATTGTATTGATATTATTGATGGCTTCCTCGGCGCGGCGGAGAGTAGTCCGTGACGTCTCTGTCACGGCCTCGGCTCGTTGCACAAGAGTACCAGTCTCAATCGGAAGGCCACCCTGGATAAACAGTCAAGGAGGAATACCCGACGTGAGTTGTACGGTTTCAACATTAGTTTGGGCAGTAGACGCACAGCACTTCCTTCAGAAACAGGAATATCGGCTGTTGCAGGGCTCTGGGCGTTGACTGGCGCTGTCAGAGAGGAACTCGTGTTTTCTAACACGGTAACCTTCAAGAAGACTGTGACCGGCTCTGCTGGGCGTCCAGCATGTCCATCAGGACTACGGAAAATGATTTCAAGTTCTGCATATACGACAATCAGCCAGGTGTATCAGTAAAATTCCCATGAATTAGACTGACCGCGACGGGGTTCACAACAACCTCCTGCCTTCCAACAAGGATGTTTGTCGTCGTGGTCTTTTTTCCATAAAGAGATATGGTAATTCTGGAGAGTTGTTGTACGGAACTGTGGGAGACTCAATTATATATAAGAACAAAAAAATTGCGAATTTCTCACAAGGTGTCGACGCTTTCGTTCCATTCCACGCGTTGAGCTACGCTCCGCACGGATCGTGTCTGCCATGTCTTCTCTCCGTCGGTTACAGTAACAAAATATTCTCTCTGCTTCGCAAGGATTCCGAGGGTCTTGAGACGAGGAAGACGTGCGCTCTGAGGACTGACAGGTGGACAAGAGTCAATTAACTTGCTTGTCAGAGCGAAAAAGTATGACACGTACCGGTCAGCTGAAGGGTCCCACTCGATAGCATATCGTTAATCGGCGGTTGAGACTGTTCCGGGATTTTGAGGACCTGCGATAAGGTAATGCTTGAGAGCGGGGGTAAAATCTAATGTGAGGGACCTGTATAGCTAATCGATAAGGAGGGAGGTCAAAGGGGTGGGAGGCGACAGGGCGTGGGAGGCGACACCCACGGCCCACGCAAGCAATAGATAAGAGCCGTGGGAACGTTCAGGTTATCTCGGCCATCCCCGATACAGCTCATTGGTTCAATGCCGGCAGCAAACGCTGGCACGAGCATTGCCCGCCATCCTGGAACCAAGCAGGGCAGGAAGTAGCGTAGTTAAAAGACTCGCCATCGTTTGCTTGAAATAATGCACCCTCCCCTTGGAATCGCCTCGTCATTACTGCAGCGACTCCTGGTCTAATGTGATAGAGGTCCATTGTCTTCTCTAGTATAGATAATACACATCTTCTTCCCCCTCAAATGCAGTCCAAGAGCGCGCTGATCCCATTCACGCGTTCAAATCACACGCAAACGGGCGCAACGCGCACCATTCTGGCTGCAGCGATATGGCCTTCACGCCACGCCGCCTAAACCGATATCCGAGCTCGTGCAACCGCGGCAGCGCCGCACTATCGTTTCCCCGGGACCCGTCCAGAACACCTCGCAGATGCAGCTGCGCGCGGCCACGCGATCGAGTCGAGGTTCTCCGGTCCGGATTGTTCGGTCCAGAGGAGATGTTGACCGCCAAGCACGAGGGATGCTTGCTCCGAGGTCAGATTTGCCATTGGGTCGAATGTATATGCCTTCAGAGGGAAGGGATTAATAAGCGCGTGCGCTCTTACTCGAAAAAAGGGGATGTCACGCAACGTTTTGCCATGTCTTAAAGGGCTCGCACCAACTGTTGCCTGGGGATAATTTCCCACCCAGCCACCAGCACCACAGTCCTATGACACGCAGGTTTATAAAAAAAATTGCCGGGATTTAAGGCAGACTCATGACGTTACCAGATAGAACGAATTGGATGCCGCGTGGATAAAGCGGAATCCCTTGGCAGCAACAGCAGCTGCGTCTTCAGACGAGATCCACACCCTATCAATACACGTCAACGTTCGAGAGGGTGTGCGTGAGAGAAAGAAATGTGGAGACATACAGGGCAATCGTGTCGTTTGAAAGGGTCAGATTAAAGTTGAGTACCATCTCTGTGCCAAATCCAAAGAAGACTTGAGAGTCCCACCAATAGACCCGTAAGATATCTAGCTCACCCTCCCACACGACAGGCGTCTTTCCGAGACTCCTGAGCGCACCATGCGTGGCCTGGGTAAACACGTCCAGGGCTTCGTTGAGCGTCCTTCCAGCGAGATCTGTTGCGTCTGCGGGTCATCTTGATAGCACCGCGTGTTGATCTCGTCGCCGCCAGTGGCGAACAATGTCGAGGGAAAGAGTTTCGCAGCAGCGCTCAGCAGACTGGCCATGAAATCGATCGTCGCGCGAGAGGCGAGGCGCAGTTGGCCCGCGGGCGGTTCGTTGGCGTACGTCCTCCAGGGCTTCGCATCGGCGCATGCGACATGTTCCGGATAAGCTTTTGAGATCGCCGAGGTATGTCCGGGCGTGTCTATTTCCTATTATGGACGTTAACCTCCTTCCCTTTCATTCCAAGTCTTGGAATACCACGTACAATGAGAACATCGATCCCCCGCTGCGGCAACATCAATTTAGGTTCAATGGAGGATGGTGGGAACAGCGGGGGACGCACCTGGCCAGCATAGGACACGATATGCGCAACGTCTCGTGTGGGGTGTAAACCGCGTCAGCGCTATATGCGGCCTTTTCCGCGATATCTGTAAATCCGGGTACGACGAGCGGGAAACTCTGGCTGTCGACAACATGCCAGTGAAACGTATTGATCTGCACAACCATTGTCAGTTCCCACTGACAACATTCAAGAACGAAGGACTTACATGGACCCATGACATTGCGTCAAGCGTGCGTTCAATATCAGATACTGGGAAGCTACGTGCGCATCATCATAAGCCTTTGACAAGCAAAGTACCAAAAGAAACACAGAACACGTACAAATTTCGCGCCGTGTCCAACATGAACCCCCGATATGGCTAATGTCATCTCCAAAAAGTCAGTAGACGCCCGGGAAATCGCATGCACGGCCGCGCACGTACATAAGCTGGGGAATCCTGAATCTCCACGGGCGCACCGATCGTGTAAATAGTTCCCTGTACCGTGAGCCACAACTGACTGAACGTATTCAGACCTCTAAACAGCCAATTGTCGAGTTGGCCTTGAGCACCGCATGACTTCTGTCTGTGGGTACGACAAGACTATACCCCTCGTCACGCGTCCCGATAGGCATCCTCGCTTCCACCTCGATGGGCTGTACCACCACCAGCACCGCATCATCATCATCATCAACGGTAGATCCCAAAGTACCTGTGCTCCCGCCGGTGTTTGTGTTTGTCGTCGTGTGTGGGTGTGGTAGTCATCGAGTCGCAAGACGAGTCGTCTGAGACTTTGGTGCGCCATCCGAGATCGCTTCTAAATCGTCTATACCACGCCCGAGCACGAGTCTACCTAAATCATCGCTGAATAATTGTGCGTGCGTGCGCTGAGCGGCCGCGATGAGATCCTCGGGCGCGTCGGGCACCTCGTCGACTGAAATCGTGAACGAATTTGAGGGTGCGAGGCACAGCACAGAGCTCGGTGGGCTGGTTTGGAGATGGCGGGTTGAGGCCAGAGCGCGCTGGTCAATGGGAGGACGACGAATATGACGGAGAAGGGTTTGAAGGGTCGTGGCAGCATGCTTTGAGTTTGCCTTCCCGGGAAAGTGTAGATGAAGGAAGGAAGGAAGGAAGGAAGTTAGGCTCTGCTTCGTTTATGTCACGATAGCATTGAAGGAGATCGAAGACAGCGTGAGGAACTGTCATCGGCTGAAGTCATGCGAGAAGCACGGAAACGAACGACACGTCACATGATGATAGCCGCAAAAAACACCGAAAGACAGAGAAAAAAAAAGTAGGATGATATCTTACTACTTGGGCATAAAACGCACCAAAAACGGGTGATGCTGCCATCGGTCATGTATACACGCAGCTTATATGGATTGAAGAAGAAAACAATCTACATCCGTAGTTTAACAACAGTATCCCACCGCAACTCACAGAAGCAGGTCGCCCGGCCCGCCCCGGCGGGTCCCTCCAACGCTCTGAGCTGTGGGCTTCGCAAACGACCCAAAACCGCCAGCCAACGATGCCATCTGATTTTATACGCCCCAAATCCCTGCCTGGGCTTCTCTTTTTCAAGATCCCGGATGCTCTTACCGCCCCTGGTCCAGTTGCTTGCCATGCCCGAGCCGAGTGCCATGGCCAATAGGTCACCGCTACTTGACTTTGTAGTAGTAGTAGTAGCAGCAGACATCGCAACCCAGGAAGTGGACCCGGCGGCTCACGGGAGATTTTGTTGCTGATGCGAGGACATGGGGCTCATGACTGGTGTCGCGTTGTACCCAACTGTGCCAGACGTTGTCACTGGAGTTGAGCTGAAACGCACCTGTGGTGAAGACGGCGACAGTAGAGAGTCGAAAGTACCAAAAGTCTGGGGTTCGATGACTGCCTGGCGTGTCCGCGGCGGGGAATTGGAGGGGTGCTGGATGCGAGGAGGTCCGTGAGGTTTGATTTGGCGGGAGCCCTCACTGGTGCTATAGTCGAACGTGCGGTGGAAGTCGCATTCGCGAGTGGCGAAAGTGGCGCCTCATCATCGGTGTTGCCACTGGCAGCTGCTACGTGTATGTGGGAATGTTAATATCAACAAATACTACAGTATAAGAATGTAGCATGCCATTCAAGTTATTGAAGAATTTGAGTGCAGGATCGCCTTGTTCGTCACTGCGGCTGAGATGGATGTGCTCCCTCCCATTGCTGGCCATCTGTCAGTGTCACCAAGATCGAGCAAGTTCACGATCGGTGCGAGCACCGGTCACAGCTCTACTGCTTTTCCTGCAGGCTTCGTTTGTGTTGAAAAAGATGAACGAGTCGATTGAACAGTTGGGGTGCCAACGGCGGTGGGAAGTGAAGAAAAAAAAAAGGCATGGCGTGATGGGACAAAAAAGAAAAAGAATCTTATCAGATGATCTAAGCAGTGCCCCGAAATCGAGGTATCGGATGTCTCATCAACGCCAGCATCGTACTATTTAGATAAATTGTGAACATATACTGTAGCCCAATCCAATCCGTGTACAAAATTTGCCAATTGAAGCTTGGTATCGTGTTTACCTGCAATCCAGACCGTGTTAGATCTACGAAAATATGGCCTGTGAACTCGGGGAATCCATAGAAGGAGTTCTCCTTCGTCACCACACACCCATCCATCACTCTTGAGTATAAACTTCTTCATAAAGTGGTTTTCTTCAATTCTGACCTTCTCCACACCACCTATCACCGCGTGATTTTCTGAGGCCGGGCTGATGCATTGCCCGTCCAGCGAAGAATCGACAGATTTCATATATCCGGTGAATGTGCCTGCCACATCCCCTGTTGCAGCATCCCACATACGAATCGTGCCATCTGCTGAGGACGAGGCGATGTGCCGCCCATCTGGTGAGAATGCGACAGATATAGCCCAATCTGTGTGTCCAATGAATGGGCTGCTACAACATCTCCTGTTTCGGCATGTTGGGGAAATCGAATCGGGCACGAAGAGGGGCTGACAGCCGAGAACGGCGTGCAGCGTGCGCTGGGACCCTGAGACGGGATTGCCAACGCCCGCGGCTCCCTGAGGGCCCGCCGGCGTGGACAACGCCTGCTCCTCGTTGGGGGCGGGCGCCCACAGCCGCCCATTACGATACCATTCACTTTCTACAGACAAATTCCCTTTTACCTTAGCATAGTTTAGTTCACCCGAGCACATGCAATGCCCCGCCTCGTGCACACTAAGATCGAGCGGCCGTCTTGGCACTAAATCCATTCAGTTCGTAGCACACACACTAGACTAGTTAAAAACCAAATACGAGACTGGGGGGATCAAAGGACGCGTCCCACATTCTTTTTGCTCTGCGCCGCCTCTCCCACTCGTTCCGCTCCCGCAGCGCGTGTTCATTTGCCGCGTCTTCACTCTCGTTTTCGACACCAGGTTATGGGCCCTGGAGTTGCATTCTAAAAATCAGTACGAGATCACACAAAAGTCAAAAACACTCACACTCCTTTTCTTCACAATGGTTGAAGTCCACAGTTCAAAAATCACTCAGCTTGCAGCAGATGGATCCAACTGGGAAAACTACAGAGACAGGATGATCCTGATAGTCAAATCCCACAATGGAAAGACCACCTAACGAACAATCACCGACGAAGCGATACATCGACGGCGGCACCATCAGCGGCGCGACGCCGGACGAACGGTGGGAGGATGACGAGGCCGCGCTCATGAACTTGATCGCGTCGTCAATCCCCGACTCGGCCTTCAACAAATAAAGATAAATCGAATGCGAAGGAGGCGTGGGAGGCACTAAAAGAGCTCCACGAGAAACGATCGCCGATGGTCGCGATCGAGCTCCGATGGCGCATCGGCAACATCAGTGCGGAGACGACGAGAACTCCGCACACACCTCGAAAATCTGCAAGTAATGAAAGAAAAATTGGCCTCTCTGGGAAGTAATATCCCAGAACTAGAGTTTGCTTACATTCTGCTCCGATCCTTCCCCCTTCGTACCAGGGCATAATCAGCGCCATAAACGCGTCAGCCGACTTCGCAAAGGCGACCATCACGCCCGCGAGCGTAACCCGACTCGCGCTGGACGAGTACGACCGCCTCCAGGGCGACAAGCCGAAATCGGACGCGGACGAAGCGTTCGGCGCGTCCTCTCAAGCGCGGAAACCCGGACGAAGGGGAAAACGATCCGACATCGAGTGCTACAACTGTAAAAAGCGTGGGCACACCAAAGCGGAGTGCTGGGGAAAGGGCGGAGGCCAGGAAGGCCAATGGCCACAACGAGGAGGCGCCAGCGCGAACAACGCGACAACGGCGGCCGAAACGAACGACATCGAAGCGTGGGCAGCCATAGAAGAGCTCCCCGACTATTCAGCGGCTGCAGCAAGCGTGCCGCGAAACGCGCCGATCGACGCTGAGCTATATGACTCCGGAGCGTCAACCCACATGTCCCCCTTCCGAGCAAAATTCACCACATACCGAGAGATCCCGCCGCGTGCGATAATCGCGGCCGACAAACGGATGTTCTACGCTATAGGCATTGGGGACCTCAGGGTAGAGGTCCCTCATGGGGAGTCTTCCACCTCAGTTATCTTGCGAGAAGTGCTGCATGCTCCTGACATGGCCATGACAATAGTGTCAATATCACGAATCACGAAGCTGGGAACTCAGTTACCTTTGAGAAAGACCACTGCACCATAAAAACGCGAAGGGAAAGTTGTCGGCACCATCAAAGCGAACGCCAGCGGACTCTACAAAGTCGAACACCCTGTGACAGCCTCAGCCGCAGTCACACTCGAACGAGTCACACTTTTCGAACTCCACCGTCGCCTGGGCCACGTCAGCGTCGACACTCTGCGCTCGCTCATCCGACACAACTCCATCCAGGGAATAGACCTCATTGATGAAGGATCCCCCTTCTCTTGTAACTCATGTGACTATGCTAAGACGACTAGGAAGGTGATCAAGCCTGAAAGACAAGCCCCACCTGCCACTTCCTTTGGAGAAGAAGTCCACTCTGATGTTTGGGGCCCCTCTCCTGACAACAGTATTGGTGGGAAACGCTACTATATCACCTTTACTGACGACTATTCTCGCTACACCTGGGCCAGAACCCTCAAGGCCAAGTCAGAGGCATTCGAGGCCTACAAAGAATTCGCCGCATGGGCGCGCACGCAGCACGGCGCGTCGATACGCCGCTTCCGCTCCGACCGGGGGGCGAGTACATGAGCAACAACCTCAAGGCGTTCCTCCGAGAGCAGGGGACGGAACAACGGCTCACGACCCACGACACCCCGCAGCACAACGGGATCGCGGAGTCGCTCAACCGGCGTCTCCTAGAACGCGTCCGAGCGATACTCCACCACTCCGGACTTCCCAAAACCCTCTGGGGAGAGGCCCTCCAGCACTCTATCTGGCTGAAAAACCGATCATCGACCCGCGCGCTAGGCGCGATCACCCCGCACGAACGCCTCCACGGGCGCAAGCCGAACCTAGCCGGTGTCCCCGAGTGGGGCCAACGCGTCTGGGTCCGCAACCTCAAAGGCTCCAAACTAGATGCCCGGGGCCTCCCAGCACGTTGGGTGGGCTATGACAAAGAAAGTCCTCATGCCCACAGGATCTACTGGCCAGAGAAGCACCCAAATCCCATCTCAGTTGAAAGGGATGTAAAATTCACCTCTGACACAGTGACACTATACACACCACCTCCACCACAAGCTCAAACACAAGCCCAAACCCAAGTCACAGCCCCGAAAATCCAGCCCACCGCCATCCCGACGCCCCAAGCGCAACAACCCGACGCCGGCGCTCCGGAAGTCGACCCGACCCCGGAACCACCAGACGACAATGCCGAGGCTCCGGACCAAGCGGCATACGACGACCATGCAATACCACCACCGATCACACCGCCGGAACAAGCACCGCCGCCATCGCAGCTGCCCCGAGCACCCAAAAAAACGAAGCCGCCGCCGGCACCACGACCCGAGCCGCCCCGACGATCTGCGCGGATAGCCAAGCTATCCCTAGCTGGGCAAACCCCCAACGAAGAAGATGCCCCAGGAATCAGTCTCCGAGGGCACGCGCGCCGGGTGACATTCTCCTAGCGTGGAACAGACTCAGCTAACGAGTCTTTTGCCACAGCACCTGAAGAACCCAGCTACGCGGAGATGGCATTCCATGCCGAGATCGACATGACGATGGCCGCGGCAGCTCACGACGCAAACGGCGACCCGCGCTCTGTCTCCGAGGCGCGATCCCGCCCCGATTGGCCCGAGTGGCAACGGGCGATGGAACGCGAAATCGAAACGCTCGAACGCGCGGGCACCTGGGAAACGGTCCCCTACCCCAAGGGCAAAAATGTCGTCGGCAGCAAGTGGGTCTTCCGACTCAAGCGTAAGGCCGACGGCACGATCGACAAATACAAAGCGCGCCTCGTTGCGCGCGGATTCACTCAAATCTACGGCGTCGATTATTTCGACACCTTCTCCCCCGTCGCAAAACTAACTAGTATCCGGACCATCCTCGCGATCGCTGCGCGATACGATTGGGACATAGATACTTTCGACTTTAACAGTGCTTACCTAAATGGTGAGCTAGGGGAGGAGGAGGAGATCTACATGCAGGAACCCCCAGGCTTCGAGGAGAGCGCAGGCAGCGTGAAACGGCTGCGGAAGTCCCTCTACGGGCTCAAGCAGGCCGGGCGTCGATGGTACGACACCCTCACGCGCGCGCTCAACGACCTCGGCCTCCGCGTCACGCAAGCCGATCCGGGCGTTTTCCGAGCGCAGGAGAAGGACGATGTCCTGATCCTCGCAGTCCACGTCGATGATTGCATCATCACCAGCAGTTCGAGCAAGCTAATGAGGCGATACAAGGCGCAGCTCCACGCGCGCTACGCCCTCACCGATTTGGGGCCGATCAGCTGGCTCCTCGGTATCCGGATCACCCGAGATCGCACCGCGCACACCATCTCCCTCTCGCAGTCAGAGTACATCAAGTCAATTGTTGCGAGATATGGCCTGGCTGATGCCAAAGCTCAAAATTCACCCATGATCCCTAACACATCTTACTCCAAAGATGATTGCCCCTCTAATGAGACAGAAGCTGCCCACATGCGAAAGGTACCTTATCGAGAGGCGATCGGCAGTCTGATGTACGCCGCAGTTGCCACGCGCCCCGACATCTCGTTTGCGATCTCGACGCTCTCACAGTTCCTCGATAATCCGGGGGAGCTGCACTGGGACGCGGTAAAGCGCGTCCTGCGCTACCTATCAGGAACGCGACATCACGAACTCACCTACGGCAGTGAGCAGCACGACCTCTTGGGGTACACGGACGCGGATGGCGCATCGCAGCCGCACCGCCACGCGATCTCCGGATACGCGTTTCTTATCGACGGAGGGGCGATCTCCTGGCGATCCCGAAAGCAAGAGATCGTAACCTTATCGACAGCGGAAGCAGAGTACGTGGCGGCGACCCACGCTGCAAAAGAGGCAGCGTGGCTTCGCCGCCTCAAAGGAGAGTTACTCACTCCTATCGTTAATTCAACTATAATCTACTGTGACAACCAGGCAGCCCTCAAGCTTGCTACAGATGATAACTACCGAGCCAGGACCAAGCACATCGACATTCGTTTCCACTTTATCCGGCAAGTTATCAGTGCGGGGGAGTTATCCCTAATCTACTGCCCCACCGATGACATGACAGCCGACATCCTCACGAAAGCGCTACCGGCCTGGAAGGTCACGCGGCACGTCACCGGACTCGGAATCCATCAAGGACAGACGGCGCTCGCGGGGGAGTGTTGGGGAAATCGAATCGGGCACGAAGAGGGGCTGACAGCCGAGAACGGCGTGCAGCGTGCGCTGGGACCCTGAGACGGGATTGCCAACGCCCGCGGCTCCCTGAGGGCCCGCCGGCGTGGACAACGCCTGCTCCTCGTTGGGGGCGGGCGCCCACAGCCGCCCATTACGATACCATTCACTTTCTACAGACAAATTCCCTTTTACCTTAGCATAGTTTAGTTCACCCGAGCACATGGCAATGCCCCGCCTCGTGCACACTAAGATCGAGCGGCCGTCTTGGCACTAAATCCATTCAGTTCGTAGCACACACACTAGACTAGTTAAAAACCAAAATACGAGACTGGGGGGATCAAAGGACGCGTCCCACATTCTTTTTGCTCTGCGCCGCCTCTCCCGCTCGTTCCGCTCCCGCGCGCGTGTTCATTTGCCGCGTCTTCACTCTCGTTTTCGACACCACGGCATCCCACATCCGAATCGTGCCATCAAGTGAGGCCGAGGCAATGCGATGTCCGTCCGGCGAGAATGCAACAGAGGTAACCGAATCAGTGTGTCCTGTAAACGGACCCGCAGTGATATCACCTGTTGCAGCATCTCGCACCAAAATCGTACGATCATTTGAGGCCGAGGCAATGTGCTCCCCATCCGGCGAAAATGCAACAGATCTGGCGCAATCTGTGTGTTGGGTAAACGGAGCCGCTACGAGATCCCCCGTTGCAGCATCCCACAGGCAAATTGTGTAATCGTCCGATGCCGAAGCAATGCGCTGCCCATCTGGAGAAAATGCAACAGATCTGACCATACCGGTGTGTCCAGTAAACGGACCGGCTACGACCTCCCCCGTCGTGGCATCCCACACACGAATGGTGTTATCTCCCGAGCCGGAGGCAATGCGCTTCCCATCGGGTGAGAATGCAACACAGAGTACCCAATCGGTGTGTCCAGTGAATGGGCCTGCTACGAGTTCTCCTGTTGTGGCATCCCACACTCGAATCGTTTGATCGAGCGAGGCCGAAGCGATATGCTGCCCATCTGGCCGGAACGCAATATATCTGACACCATTGGTGTGTCCAATGACTGGGCCTGCTATGACCTGCCCTGTTGTGGCATCCCATATGTAAATCGTGCGATCAGCCGAGGACGAGACAACGCGCTGCCCGTCTGGGGAGAATGCAACACAGTAAACCGAAGCGGTGTGCCCAATCGACGGATACGGTACCTCTCCTGTTGCGGAGCCCCACACCCGAATAGTGCGATCCATTGAGGCGGATGCAATGCGCTGGCCATCTGGGGAGAATGCAGCTGATAAAATAGGATCAACGTGCCCAATAAATGGGCCTGCTATGATATCTCCTGTCGTGGCATCCCACACACGAAGCGTAGCATCGTACGAGGCCGAGGAAATGCGCTGCCCGTCTGGCGAGAAAGAGATAGAAGTAACCATATCGGCGTGTCCGATAAACGGGCCAACTACGACCTCTCCGGTTGCGACACTCCAGATTCGAATTGTACGATCGTCTGAAGCTGATGCGATGCGCTGGCCATTTGGTGAGAATGCAATAGAATTAATAGGATCTGTGTGTCCAGAAAATGGACCTGCAACAAGCTCTCCTGTTGTGGCATCCCACACACGAATCGTGAAATCATCTGAGTCCGAGGTGATATGTTGTCCATCTGGCGAAAAGGCAATAGATCTGCCCGAACCAATATGATCAGTAAACGCGCCCGTTAAGATTTCTCCTGTTGCGGCACGCCACACGAGAATGCCATTTCCTGAAGCCGAAGCAATTCGCTGCCCATCAGGAGAGAATGCAATACATGCGACCCAAATGTTGTGTCCAGTAAACGGTGCTGTCACAAGCTCTCCTGTTGTGGCGTCCCAAACACGAATCGTCCCATCAGTCGACGCCGAGGCGATGTGCTGGCCGTCTGGAGAGAATGTAACGCATATGATCGCATTGGTGTGTCCAGTAAATGGGCCTGCTACAAGCTCCCCAGTTGTGGAATCCCATACCCGAATAGTGCGGTCGCGGGAGCCAGAGGCAATACGCCGTCCATCCGGCGAGAATGCAGCAGAGTCAACTACCTCGTTGTGTGCCAAAATCGTCATTTCTAATGCTGGCCAATGAGACAACTGTCCACGCTCCAAGCACAGCGTATGAGGAAATTGACCAAGGTAATGCTTGACAATATGGGAAGAGGATGGTGCGAATGGCAGCGCAGAGATATAGATATGGGGAGCACTCCTTGCCATGACCATCCCAAAGTACCGCACAAACGCGGACCCATCGTCTACAATGGCCAACAAATTCTCCACCTCGGCTTGGGAAGGCTGTTGCAATT
Source organism: Lactifluus volemus (assembly GCA_022376515.1). Lineage (NCBI taxonomy): Eukaryota > Fungi > Basidiomycota > Agaricomycetes > Russulales > Russulaceae > Lactifluus > Lactifluus volemus. Next base: position 68,943 of record WTXI01000091.1, on the reverse strand, counting down.
TTACCCAATAGTTACTATATGTCATATTGAATTACAATGTATACTGACCTTCTGCGGATCAGACCTCAACCACGTGCTCAAGGATGAGAATGCCGGTGATGCAAGGCCCACACTGCCCTTGATGCTAAGCACTTCCAGCCAAAACAGGAACTTCGTCTCGAAAAGGGATCGAAGCTTCACGAAGAGGTCCTGTTCGAACGCAACGTGTTCTAGATGATCGTCCCAGAAAATGCAGGAATATGATAGAGCTGGTGGGATGTTTATGGAGATTCGACAGTCAATGTCTGGGACATCGCTGTTCGCAAGATATGACGACTCCAGTTCGCAAATGTTGAATCTGAGCTTGTCGAGCATCAAACCAAGGCATGAATGTGCCAGCTCGCAGTGGGCATCGACCAGGTCCACATAAAATACGTCACTCTTCTTGGTGATCAGAAAGTCGCGGAATGATGTGTGGAGAGGAATGATCAGACGTGTTTGATCGGACTCGGATGACGTCACATTACTCAGCAGCGAGCCCAGGTGACCGAGCATTTCAACAACAGGATCTGAATCATCGGGGTCATCAATTGGGGCATGCAGACGCAGAGAAATCAAAGATTCGATTGAGAGCGGCTCGATCGCAGCAAATAGATGCCCCATGATGGAACGGAACAGAATTTGTGCTTCATGCGGCTTGAAGTACCCTTCGAGAACTTCTTCATATAGCTTGTCCAACGGATCTTGTCCTTTCCGATCTCGAGAGTGGCCCAAGAGGCGCTGTACGCACTTCCTCTTGCTAAAGCCAAAACTAGCAGGGGGGCTCTTTATGAATCCACTGGCGACCGCTGCCCACTGGAATAAGCCCTCTGCTGCCTTTGCTAGTTCGACACCATGGTATTTGAACACGTCCCGAGGGAGCTTCTTCTGAAGATACGCGAGAATATCTTGCTCTGTCTTGGCAGCCAGTTTCTCGTCATTCATGTAGAGTCTGTCGACGGGTGATGTTTCGGCGAACGCAGGTTCGATGCCATCCTCTGACCTTGAGGTGATGAGTACACGGAATTGGACTGGGAGGTTGATGAGATGTTCTGCGAGAAACGTATGTAATCCGGTATCGCCATTTGCATCTCCACTTTCATCCAATGCATCGATAACAATAAGAACCGGACGAGAAAGTGGCACGTTCTTGAGCGGTTCAAGGATAAGGCTTTCAAAGAGTGCACGATAGTCCCGGGCACCACAAAGCGATGGCTTCTCCTTAAGGACCTGACCAAGCGCAAGTTTGAACGCAGGATTGTGATAAGAAAGATCGCGAGCGATTGTCGTGAACAGCTGGTAAGCCTCGGTTTTCGAATGCTCCTTTCGCAGAAAAGCAAAGTAAGAGCCGAGACACTTGTCGTCGAAGTGACGTGCAACTTCGTGTGCAATCGAAGACTTTCCCGTGCCTGCCTGCCCGAGGAGAACAAGAACACGTTGAGATTTCGGATTCTCGACCCACTCGATTATATGGTCCAGGAAATCTTCGCGTGTGCCTGGAAGACAGCGCTTCTCATCACCGAATCGCCACCCTCCCTTGTAAGGCAATTCTCTGATTCTCATATCCAGTTCTGTGCCCCACTTGTCAGGTTGACAATCCGACAACCTTTTCACCGTAAGTACGTACCAGCTTCTAGCACAGCAATCTCGGTCGTGATAGCAGCACGAGAAAGGAATCTCTCTCGCAATTGGACAAGGGTGGTGCGATACTGATCTATTTGTCCATCCACTTGGCCGACAATATTCTTCAAAGTACGCTTGCCTACAAATCACATGTTTGCAACGACTAGCGAGAGAGGCTAAGACGACGTACCGAAGTTCACATCCTCCGCATACGATCTGATAAATTTGGCAGATTCGGAGACACATTCTAGCATCTCCTCGAGGATTTTCGCCTGCCTCGACTCCGGCTTGAGGTTCCTCAAGGTGTCCGCCTCTTCCTCAAATTCAAAGGCATCGCGTATTGCCTCAAGTAGTGTCTGGATGTTATCGTCACGTTGAACCTGTTGTAGCAAAGCCTAGCAGAAAGGTGAACACAAAAGAATGAATGCCCCATGTATGGGATAAGACAAGGGGACGTACCTCGGGGATCTTCGAGAGCAGACTCCATGCCAGACTTGCATAAGGATTCAGCTGAGGGATGCGAGTTAGCTCAGAATGGGTAGACAAAAATGATACTGGTCATACTGCTGCGATCGGAGTAACAACGTCCATCACCCGCTTGATGACGGTAACAGCACTTTTCCATGTCGTTACTGTATTGATATTATTGATGGCTTCCTCGGCGCCGCGGAGAGTAGTCCGTGACGTCTCTGTCACGGCCTCGGCTCGTTGCACAAGAGTACCAGTCTCAATCGGAAGGCCACCCTGGATAAATTGTCAGGGAGGAATACCCGACGTGAGTTGTACGGTCTCAGCGTTAGTTCGGGCTGTAGGACGCACAGCACTTCCTTCAGAAACAGGGATATCGGCTGTTGCAGGGCTCTGGGCGTTGACTGGCGCTATCAGAGATGAACTCGTGTTTTCTAACACGGTAACCATCAAGAAGACTGTGACCGGCTCTGCTGGGCGTCCAGCATGTCCATCAGGACTACGCAAAATGATTTCAAGTTCTGCATGTACGACAATCAGCCAGGTGTATTAATAAAAATTCCATGAATTAGACTGACCGCGACGGGGTTCACAAACGACCTCCTGCCTTCCAACAAGAATGTTTGTCCTCATGGTCTTTCTTCCATAAAGAGATATTGTAATTCTGGAGAGTTGTTGTACGGAACTGTGGGAGACTCAGTTGTACATAAGAACAAATACATTACGACATTTCTCACAATGTGTCGGCGCTCTCGTTCCATTCCACGCGTTGAGCCACGCTCCGCACAGATCGTGTCTGCCATGTCTTCTCTCCGTCGGTTAGAGTTACAAAATATTCTCTTTGCTTCGCAAGAATTCCGAGGGTCTTGAGACGAGGAATATTGTGCGCTCTTAGGACTGACAGGCGGACAGTAATTAATTAACTTTTGCTTGTCAGAGAGAAAACGTATGACACGTACCGGTCACCTGAAGGGTCCCATTTGGTAGCATACCGACGTTGGTCAGTGGTTGACACTCTTCTGGGATTTTGAGGACTTGGGCTAAGGTGATGCTTGAGGGCGATGTGAAATCTAATGCGAGAGACTTGTATAGCTAATCGATACGGAGGGAGTTTGAGAGGTAGTTTGGCATGCAAGCCGGAGTTTTGAGAAGCAACCGTGGGAACGTTCAGCTTATCTCGGCGATCCCCGAAGTCATGACGAGGACCGCGGAGGGTGCATTTCAAGCAATGGGTCATCACGCGTGCATCACGGATGGCGAGTCTGTGTTACTTCCCACACTGCTTGGTTCCGGCATGCATCAGGAAACCTTCACGAATCATTTTTGGGCGAGCAAAAAAAGGCAAAAAGTAGCAAAAGTGTAAAAGTGCCCCAAAGTTGTTTCTGCTGTGATTTCAAAAAAGGGTGAAAAAGCAGTGATTTTACAGGCATTCCATAAGCACGATTTACTCTTGTCACTGTCAGGCAATGTTCGTGCCAGTGTATACTTCGAGCGGTGAACCACCATGAGCATGTCCGAAACCACATGGAAGCCTGGTTTAATGCGATACTTATGAGCTGAAAATGTGTTTAGGCTGGGGCCAAATCATTAATAAAGAGGCTGTCGGGAGTAGATCGTCTCACAGAGAAGTGCCGTGAGAGACACCTTCTCCCGTTTCATTAGATGCCGAGTCCATTGTCTTCTCTAGAATAAATAATACACATCCTCTTCCCCCTCACATGCAAAGCATGAGCGCGCTGGTCCCATTCACGCGTTCAAATCACACACAAACGGGCGCAACGCGCACCATTCTGGCTGCAGCGATATGGCCTTCACGCCACGCCGCCTAAACCGATATCCGAGCTCGTGCAACCGCGGCAGCGCCGCACTATCATTTCCCTCGGGACCCGTCCAGATCACCTCGGCGGATGCGGCTGCGCGCGGCCACGTGTAACACTTCCGTACGTAAGCAAGCCACTTAGCGTAGAAAGTGTTGGGTATTGATGAATAGATAAGAAGATCGAGTGAAGATAGAGAGAGATAGAGTCGAGATCGCGTGGTTTTGACTTTGAGATACCTTAAGAGCACAACACAAACAGAACCTGCCAAATCTGCGGTTGATTGTGTATACTATGTAAAGGGTAAGAAAGTCGCCCCCCATCAAGGAGGGCTCGGGGTATAAGTACATAGCTTCAGTATCTAGGTCTGTCAATAAACCAGTCCGATCTGCTTCGATCTTCTAATCATCCTTGTGATAGATTCTTTCGATCGCGTGATCTCACGCGTTCCTTCGTTTCCAGGGTTCAACTAAATTTTATTTGATGCAAGGCACTCCGACGGAGTGCGTTGCTGAATCGTAGCGTGCCCCATCTTGGGTGAGGCATCGTTATTTCTGCGGTCCCGTTATCTAGGCGAGGCGGGCCGCCTGTATCATTGACGCGGCTGTCTTCGGCTCGGACCGTCCGTGCCGTTGGCGTGATATTTCGTTGAAGGCGATCACCTTTTACCGGCTGATCGCCTAGCTACGATTTTTGTCCTTAATGAACTTATTTTATGCACCCTTGATCTGGTGGGTGAAGTTTTCGTTTGATTCACATGGCTCATGTGGCCAACGTTCGTATCTCTGTTTAGCCCATGCCCAATATGGGTTTGGGTCGGCCCGGAGGGGCCATTTGAGTCGTCCCGATTAATATATTTGCTTGGGATCTCCGATCCTAAGCAGGCTCTGTTTCAACGCTCCACTTATGAGACCATCTCATCGTGGGGTAAACTAAATGTATTTGATGCAAGACGTCCACTTGGGGCCGTCTTACACCACGCGATCGAATAGAGGGTCTCCGGTCCGGACTGTTCAGTCCAGAGGAGATGTTGGCGAGGGATGCTTGCTCTGAGGTCAGATTTCCCAGTGGGTCGAATGTATATGCCTTCAGAGGGAAGGGATTGTTAATAATAAGGCCGTGCGCTCTTACTCGAAAAAAGGGGGATGTCACGCAACGTTTTGCCATGTCTTAAAGGGCTCGCACCAACTGTTGCCTGCAGGATAATCTCCCAACTAGCCGCCTGCACCACAGTCCTATATCACACGGTGGTTTATAAGAATTGCAGGGATATAAAGAAGATTTATGACCTTACCAGATAGAACGAATTGGATGCCGCGTGGATGAAGCGGAATCCCTTGGCAGCAACAGCAGCTGCGTCTTCAGATGAGATCCACACCCTATCAAGAACGTTCGAGAGGGTGTGTGTGAGAGAAAGAAATGTGGAGACAATATAGGGCAATCGTGTCGTTTGAAAGGGTCAGATTAAAGTTGAGTACCATCTCTGTGCCAAATCCAAAGAAGAGTTGAGAGTCCCACCAATAGACCTGTAAGACATCTAGCTCACCCTCCCACACGACCGGCGTCTTTCCGAGATTCCTGAGCACACCATTGTAAGGTGGACCTTACCTGCACCCTCGAATTCGGCTGCTTTCACATTCAACCTCGTCCTCGCGCCTGCCCTAAACATCGACCCGATTTGGACGTCTCGACTCCGTCAACCCACCGCCGCGCCTCTCCGCAAAATCTACATCACCGTGATCACCGACTCCGACGCATCCTCAGCTGAAGACACCAGTTGGACAGCCTTTCAAGGTGTATGGACTTGTACATTTTGAGTATCTCCCGTTGTTGGGACCTTCACATCAGTCTCTGGCAGTGCTTACTTTTAGTTTACTTGGATCTTTTAGCCTCCTTCTCAGACATTTTCTATTATACTGGTGCTACGATACACCACCTATCAGCGCGCTATCACACTCTCACGCCCCTTACCCCATTTTTACGGACCATCGAGCGACGTTGCGCGCAAGGGCAAGCCATTCGGAGCATTGCCAGTGCAGCGCCTCCTTGGCTGAACCCTTACATTCCCCTTCCTTTTGACTATCTTTGGTTTCACACTACTTTAGGATGTCCTAGGGGGCAGTGTTGTCTAGCACTGTCTTCAAAAGACTTTCCCTTTTTTCGTTGAGTTACTTACAGAAAAATCACATATAAAGGCCTTGCCCATTGACCTAGAAGGGCATCCAATATACTACTTTCATTCAGGATCACCTCGTTTCGCACTCGCAAGAAGATATATTGCTCTCGTCGTCTCGTCTCGTCTTGTATCACTCTCGTTTTGCTCATTTAAACTTCTATCTTGTCACTCGTTATAGCTCCGGCTACTACCAGGTGTTCGATTACCTCGCGCGTTCGACCCTCGTTCGCTTCCGATCCGAAAACATGCCGCGAGCGTCTTCATCATTCCCGCGCACGTTTCCCCAAGTCTTCGTCGACTCCCCCTTGCTTTCATCGGACTCGCCCGTGCTCTCCAGAGTACGTTCACCATGCGTGACCTGGGTAAACACGTCTAGGGCTTCGTTGAGCATCCTTCCAGCGAGATCCTGTTGTGGATCATCTTGATAGCACCGCGTGTTGATCTCGTCGCCGCCAGTGGCGAACAATGTCGAGGGAAAGAGTTTCGCAGCAGCGCTCAGCAGACTGGTCGTGAAATCGATCGTCACGAGAGAGGCGAGGCGCAGTTGGCCCGCGGGCGGCTCGTTGGCGTATGTACCCCAGGGCTTCGCATCGGCGCACGCGACTTGTTCCGGATAAGCTTTCGAGATGGCCGAGGTATGTCCAGGCGTTTTCCTATTACGTACATTAACCTCCTTCCCTTTCGTTCCGAGTCTTGGAATACCACGTACAACAAGAACGTCGATCCCCCGCTGCAGCAGTATCGATTCGGGTTGAATAGAGGATGATGGGAAGAGTGGGGGACGCACCTGGCCGGCATAGGACACGATATGCGCAACGTTTTGTGGGGTGTAAACCGCGTCAGCACTATATGCGACCTTTTCCGCCATATCTGTAAATCCGGGTACGACGAGCGGGAAACTCTGGCTGTCGACAACATGCCAGTGAAACGTATTCATCTGCACAGCCATTGTCAGTTCCCACTGACAACATTCAAGAAAGAATGACTTACATGGACCCATGACATTGTGTCAAGCGTGCGTTCAATGTCAGATACTGAGAAGCTATGTGCGCATCATAAGCCCTTGACATACAAGTACCAAAGAAACACAGAGCACGTACAAATTTCGCGCCGCGTCCAACAAGAACCCCCGATATAGCTGATGTCATCTCCAAAAACTCAGAAGACGCCCGAGAAATCGGATGCACGCACGTACATAAGCTGGGGAATCCTGAATCTCCACGGGGGCACCGATCATCTAAACAGTTCCCGGTACTGTGAACCACAACTGACTGAACAACGTGAACGTATTGAGATCTCTAAACAAGCCAAGTGTCGAGTTGGCCTTGAGCACCGCATGACTTCCGTCTGCGGGTACGACAAGACTAACCCCCTTGTCACGCGTCCCAATAGGCATCCTGGCTTCCACCTCGATGGGCTGTACCACCACCACCACCGGCGCATCATCACCATCAACGGTAGATCCCAATGTACCTAAGCTCCCGGTGTTTCTATTTGTCTGCGTGTGGGCATGGTAGTAATCGAGTCGCAAGACGAGTCGTCTGAGCGTTGGTCTACCATCCGACTCTGAGATCGCTCCAATGTCGTCTATACCAGGCCAAGCACGAGCCTACCAAGATCATCGCTGAGAAATTATGCATGCGTGCGCTGAGCGACTGCGATGGGGTCCTTGGGCGCGTTGGGAACCTCGTCAACTGAGATCGTGAACGAATTTGAGGGTGCGAGGCACAGCACAGAGATCGGTGGGCCGGTTTGGAGATGGCAGGACCTAGGCCAGAGCGTGTTGGTCAATGGGAGGACGACGAATATGACGGAGAAGGTTTTTGAAGGGTCGTGGCAGCATGGTTTGAGTTTGCCTTCCCTGGAGAGTGTACTCTGGCCTGGGGGATGAAGGAAGGAAGGAAGTTAGGCTCTGCTTCGTTTTATGTCACGAGTATTGAATGAGATCGAAGCTAGTCCGGTGCTGCACCGGTGAAACTCGCACACAGTCAGGATTTGTCATCAACTCACACTGCAACTGGGAAAATGAGTCCGCACCGGTGCAACTAGCGAGTTGATTTTCCCATCTGCCAACTGCGCGAGCGAGGGTTGGCTGGAACTGACCGCCCTGATCAAGTATCCTCCAGAGAACCCATGCCATATATGGAATTCCCACGTGGGCTTATAAACCTTTTCGGGGTTTGCCTTGGTTTTTTGCGGTCCTCATCGTCATCGTCATCTTTCTCTTCAACTTGGGTGTCCTTACACTACTTAACCATACCAGCCCCGTTCATTTAGAATCGTTTGTTCTTGTCTTCTACCCCAATTACCTCTGTGGATCCCCCATAGAGAAGTCAGATCCTGAAGCTTTGTCTTGGACATCCTCGTTCCCCTTCGGGAGTACTTCCAGGTCCAAGACAACTATCTGGATTGCTGAAACGGATTGACAAGATTGGCGTGGGCATCATGGACAGCAAGTGCTCCTGGTGCATCAACGCGGGCCATGGGTGTTTATGGACAGGAACACCGATGTACGTGCATGGCTCAGGCTCTCACTGACAAACTTTGCCTCAGTCCTCCACTGCATGCGACTCAGTGCCCCTAATCTGTAGTGTGCTTGGGTAGTCGCACAAGCGTCATTCAAGTAATGTATATAGTTTCCAGTAGATAATGCACCCACAACATGACAAACGCCATGTTTTGTCGCAACGCAGCTTCCGAAATGTGGCGTGTGAATTAAACGGCCATCCATGAGTCCTTATTGGCTAGACATCTAAGTCCGGTGATGTGATAGCTCGCTAGTTGCACCAGTGTCAACTCGACGGTGCGAGTTCGTTTGAGCTGTCAACTCGAGCAGCGTCGGACCGGACCGCGGCAACACTATGCGAGAAGGAACGACACGTCACATGCCGTTCCCTTTCACTTCTACAAAAAAAACCCGAAAGAAAGAGAAAAAAAAAAGAAATCGCTGTAACGTCGCCGGTCATACATATACGTAGCCTATATGGAATGAAGAAAAAAATACGAAAACAATCTAAATCCGTAGTTTATTATAAAAGTATCTACTGCAACTCACAGAAGCAGGTCGCCCGCCCCGGCGGGTGCACAACTCCCTCCAACGCTCTGGGCTGTGGGCTTCGCAAACGACCCAAAACCGCCAGCCAATGATGCCATCTGATTCTGTACACCCCAAATCCCCGCCTGGGCCTTCACTCTTTCAACATCCCGGATGCTCTTGCCGCCACCTGGTCCAGTTGCTTGCCATGCCCGAGCCGAGTCACCGCTACTTGACTTTGTAGTAGTAGCAGCAGACGTCGCAACCCAGGAAGTGGTCCCGGCGCTCATGGGAGATGTTGTTGCTGACCGGGAGGACGTGGGGCTCATGAAGGGTGTTGCGGTGTACCCGACTGTCGTTGCGGGAGGTGAGCTGGGAGGCACCTGTGGTGATGAAGGCGAGAGCAGAGTGTTGAAAGTACCAAAAGTCTGGGGCTGCGACGACTGCCCGGGCGTGTCTGTGGCAAGGGAATTGGAGGGGTTGCCAGATGTGAGGAAGCCCGCCGTGAGATTTGATTTGGCAGGAGCCATCGCTGGTGAGGGTGCGGTGGCAGTCGTAGTCGCGGGTGGCGAAGGTGGCGCCGCCTCATCATCGGTGTTGCCAGCTGCTACGTGTAGGTGGGCATCTTATTATAATATCAACAACTATAAAAATGTAGCATACCATTATTGAGCGATTTGAGTGCACTGAACGCCTTGTTCGTCGCTGCAGCTGAGATGGAGGCGGCGCTCCCTCCCATTGTTGCCCAGTGTCCGTGTCATAACGATCGAGGAAGTTCACGACCAGTGCGGGCTCTAGTGCGTTTCATGCAGTTTTTGACCGTGTTGTAGAAGAACAAGTTGATTGAACAGTCGGGGAGGTCACACTGGTGGTTGTCCGAGTCGGTGGTGGGGTAATGTCTCAGCATCATACTATTTAGCTAAATTGTGAACATATACTGTAGCCCAATTCAATCCGTGTACAAAATCTGCCAATCGAAGCTTGGTATCGTGTTTACCTGCAATCCAAACCGTGTTAGATCTATGAAAATATGGCCTGTGAACTCGGGGAATCCATAAAAGGAGTTCTCCTTCGTCACTACACACCCACCCATCACTCTTCAGCAGGAACTTGTTCATAAAATGGTTCTCCTCTATCCGGCTTCTCCACACTACCTGTCACGGTGTGATCTTCTGAGGACGGGCTGATGCGCTGACTGTCCAGAGAAGGATCGACAGATTTCATATATCCGGTAAGCGTACCTGCTACGCACCTGTTCCTGCATCCCACATGCGAATCGTGCCATCTGCTGAGGACGAGGCGATGTGCCGCCCATCTGGTGAGAACGCGACAGAGTCGACCCAATCTGTGTGTCCAATGAACGGGCGCTAAACATCTCCTGTTCGGCATCCCACATCCGAATCGTGCCATCGAATGAGGCCGAGGCAATACGATGTCCGTCCGGCGAGAATGCAACAGAGGTCACCGATCAGTGTGTCCAGTAAAAGGACCCACTGTGATATCTCCTGTGCAGCATCCGCACCCAAATCGTACGATCAATGAGGCCGAGCAATGTGCTCCCCATCCGGCGAAAATGCAACAGATCGGGCGGAATCTGTGTGTTCAGTAAACGGATCCGCTACGAGATCCCCCGTTGCAGCATCCCACAGGCGAACCGTGTAATCGTCTGATGCCGAAGCAATGCGCTGCCCATCTGGAGAAAATGCAACAGATCTGATCCACTGGGTGTCCAGTAAACGGGCCAGCTACGACCTCTCCAGTTGTGGCGTCCCACACACAAATGGTGTTATCTCCGAGCCGGAGGCAATGCGCTGCCCATCTGGTGAGAACGCAACAGAGATACCAATTGGTGTGTCCGGTGAATGGGCCTGCTACGAGTCTCCTGTGTGGCATCCCACATCCGAATCGTTTGATCGAACGAGGCCGAAGCGATATGCTGCCCATCCGGCCGGAACGCAACACATCGGACACCACTGGTGTGTCCAATAAATGGCCCTGCTATAGTCCGTCCTGTTGTGCATCCCATATGTAAATCGTGTGATCATCGGAGGACGAGACAACGCGCTGCCCGTCTGGGGAGAATGCAACACAGTAGACGAAGCAGTGTGTCCAGCTGACGGATCCGGTACCTCCCTGTTGCGGAGCCCCACACCCGAATCGTGCGATCATGAGGCCGATGCAATGCGCTGGCCATCTGGCGAGAATGCAATAGAAAAATATGATCAACGTGCCCAGTAAACGGGCCTGCTACGATCTCTCCTGTCGTGGCATCCCACACACGGATAGTGAATCTTCCGAGGCCGAGGCAATGCGCTGCCCGTCTGCGAGAATGAGATAGAAGTGACCGCATGGGCGTGTCCAATAAACGGGCCAGCTATGACCTCTCCAGTTGCAACACTCCAGATTCGAATTGTACGATCGTCTGAGGCTGATGCGATACGCCGGCCGTCTGGTGAGAATCGAACAGAATTGATTTGATCGGTGTGTCCAAAAATGGGCCTGCAACAAGCTCTCCTGTCGTGGAATCCCACACCCGAATCGTGAAATCATCTGAATCCGAGGTGATGCGCTGTCCATCCGGCGAAAAGGCAATAGATCTGGCCCCACCGACATGTTCAGTAAATGTGTCCATTAAAACTTCTCCTGTTGCGGCACGCCACACGAGAATGCCATTGCTGAAGCCGAGGCAATTGGTGTCCATCGGGAGAGAATGCAACACATGTGACCACAGTTGTGTTCTGTAAACGGGGCTGTTCAGGCTGTCCTGTTGTGGCGTCCCACAAACGAATCGTCCGATCTCCGACGCCGAGGCGATGTGCTGGCCGTCAGGAGAAATGCAACGCATGTGACCATTCGGTGTGTCCAGTAAATGGGCCTGCTACGAGCTCCCTGTTGTGGAATCCCACACCCGAATAGTGAGTCGTGGAGCCCGAGGCAATGCGCCGTCCATCCGGCGAGAATGCAACAGAGGGACTGGCGTTGTGTGCCGAAATCGTCATTTCTAATGCTGGCCAATGAGACAACTGTCCGCGCTCCAAGCTTAGCGTATGAGGAAATTGACCAAGGTAATGCTTGACAATATGGGAAGAGGACGGAGCGAATGGCAGCGCAGAGATATAGATATGGGGAGCACTCCTTGCCATAGCCATCCCAAAGTACCGCACAAACACGGACCCATCGTCTACGATGGCCACAAATTCTCCACCTCAGCTTGGGAAGGCTGTGAGATTTTGCGCAATAGTTATATTACATGTCATCTTAATTACAAGGTGTACTCGCCTTCCGCGGTCAGACCGCAACCAGGTCCTCAAAGACGAGAACGCCGGTGATGCAAGGCCCACACTGCTCTTGAGGCTAAGCACTTCCAGCCAGAACAGGAACTTCGTCTCGAAAAGGGATCGAAGCTTCACGAAGAGGTCCTGTTCGAACGCAACGTGTTCTAGATGATCGTCCCAAAAATGCAGGAATATGATAGAGCTGGTGGATGTTTATGGAGATTCGAGAGTCAATGTCTGGGACATCACTGTTCGCAAGATAAGACGACTCCAGTTCGCAAATGTTGAATCTGAGCTTGTCGAGCATCAAACCAAGGCACGAATGTGCCAGCTCGCGGTGGGCATCGACCAGGTCCACATAAAATACATCACTCTTCTTGGTGATCAGAAAGTCGCGGAATGATGTGTGGAGAGGAATGATGGGACGTGTTTGATCGGATGACGTCACATTACTCAGCAGTGAGCCGAGGTGACCAAGCATTTCAAGAACGGGATCTGAATCATCGGGGTCATCAATTGGGGCATGCAGACGCAGAGTAATCAAAGATTCGATTGAAAGCGGCTCGATCGCAGCAAATAGATGCCCCATGATGGAACGGAACAGGATTTGTGCTTCATGCGGCTTGAAGAACCCTCGAGAACCTCTTCATATAGCTTGTCCAACGGATCTTGTCCTTTCCGATCTCGAGAGTGGCCCAAGAGGCGCTGTATGCACTTCCTCTTGCTAAAGCCAAAACTAGCAGGAGGTTTTTTTATGAATCCACTGGCAACAGCCGCCCACTGGAATAAGCCCTCTGCTGCCTTTGCTAGCTCGACGCCATAATCTTTGAACACGTCCCGAGGGAGCTTCTTCTGAAGATACGCGAGAATATCTTGCTCTGTCTTGGCAGCCAGTTTCTTGTCATCCATGTAGAGTTTGTTGACGGGTGATGTTTCGGTGAACGCAGGTTCGATACCATCGTCTGGCCTTGAGGTGATGAGTACGCGGAATTCGGCTGGGAGGTCGATGAGATGTTCTGCGAGAAACATATGTAATCCGGTATCGCCAATGGTATCTCCACTTTCATCCAACCCATCGATAACAATAAGAATCGGACGAGAAAGTGGTACGTTCTTGAGCGGTTCAACGAGAAGGCTTTCAAAGAGTGCACGATAGTCTCGCGCACCACAAAGCGACGGCTTCTCCTTAAGCACCCGACAAAGGGCAAGTTTGAACGCAGGATTGTGATAAGAAAGATCGCGAGCGATTGTCGTGAACAGCTGGTAAGCCTCGGTTTTTCGAATGCTCCTTTCGCAGAAAAGCAAAGTAAGAGCCGAGACAGTTGTCGTCGAAGTGACGTGCAACTTCGTGTGCAATCGAAGACTTTCCCGTCCCTGCCTGTCCGAGGAGGACAAGACCACGTTGAGATTTCGGATTCTCGACCCACTCGATTATATGGTCCAGGAAATCTTTGCGTGTGCCTGGAAGCAGCGCTTCTCATCACCGAATCGCCACCCTCCTTTGTAAGGCAATTCTCTGATTCTCATATCCAGTTCTGTGTCCACTTGTCAGGTTGACAATCTGACAACCTTTTCACCGTAAGTACGTACCAGCTTCTAGCACAGCAATCTCTGTCGTGATAGCAGCACGAGAAAGGAAACTCTCTCGCAATTGGACAAGGTGGCGCGATACTGATCTATTTGTCATCCACTTGGCCGACAATACTCTTCAAAAACGCTTGCCTACAAATCACATGTTTGCAATGACTAACGAGAGAGGCTAAAATGACGTACCAAGGTTCACATCCTCCGCATACGATCTGATAAATTTGGCAGATTCGGACACACATTCTAGCATCTCCTCGAGGATTTTCGCCTGCCTCGACTCTGGCTTGAGGTTCCTCAAAGTGTCCGCCTCTTCCTCAAATTCAAAGGCATCGCGTATTGCCTCAAGTAACGTCTGGATGTTATCGTCACGTTGAACCTGTTGTAGCAAAGCCTAGCAGAAAGGTGAACACAAAGAGTGAGTACCCCATATATGGGATAAGACAAGGGGACGTACCTCGGGGATCATCGAGAGCAGACTCCATGCTAGACTTGCATAAGGATTCAGCTGAAGGACGGGAGTTAGCTCAGGATGATGGACAAGGACGATATTGGTCATACTGCTGCGATCGGAGTGACAGCGTCCATCACCCGCTTCATGACGGTAACAGCACTTTTCCACGTTGTTACTGTATTGATATTATTGATGGCTTCCTCGGCGCGCGGAGAGTAGTCCGTGACGTCTCTATCACGGCCTCGGCTCGTCGCACAAGAGTACCAGTCTCAATCGGAAGGCCACCCTGGATAAATAGTCAAGGAGGAATACCCGACGTGAGTTGTACGGTTTCAACGTTAGTTCGGGCTGTAGACGCACAGCACTTCCTTCAGAAACAGAATATCGGCTGGTGCAGGGCTCGGGGCGTTGACTGGCGCTGTCAGAGAGGAACTCGTGTTTTCTGACACGGTAACCATCAAGAAGACTGTGACCGGCTCTGCTGGGCGTCCAGCATGTCCATCAGGACTACGGAAATGATTTCAAGTTCTGCATGTACGACAATCAGCCAGGTGTATTAGTAAAATCCCATGAATTAGACCGACCGCGACGGGGTTCACAAACAACCTCCTGCCTTCCAACAAGAATGTTTGTCGTCGTGGACTTTCTTCCATATAGAGATATGGTAATTGTGGAGAGTTGTTGTACGGAACTGTGGGAGACTCAATTATATATAAGAACCAAAAAAATTGCTCATTTCTCACAAGGTGTCGACGCTTTCGTTCCATTCCACGCGTTGAGCTACGCTCCGCACGGATCGTGTCTGCCATGTTTTCTCTCCGTCGCTTACAGTAACAAATATTCTCTCTGCTTCGCAAGGACTCCGAGGGTCTTGAGACGAGGAAGACTGTGTGCTCTGAGGACTGACAGGTGGACAAAAGTCAATTTACTTGCTTGTCAGAGCGAAAAAGTATGACACGTACCGGTCAGCTGAAGGGTCCCACTCGATAGCATATCGTTAATCGGCGGTTGAGACTGTTCCGGGATTTTGAGGACTTGCGCTAAGGTAATGCTGAGAGGGGGGTAAAATCTAATGTGAGGACCTGTATAGCTAATCGATAAGGAGGGAGGTCAAAGGGGGTGGGAGGCGACAGCGGACGACCCCACGCCCACGCAAGCAATAGATATGAGCCGTGGGAACGTTCAGGTTATCTCGGCCATCCCCGATACTGGCGGAGGTCATGTGGTTTCGAACCTGCTCATGGTGGTTCAATGCTGGCAGCAAACACTGGCGCGAGCATTGCCCGCCATCCTGGAACCAAGCAGGGCAGGAAGTAGCGTAGTTAAAAGACTCGCCATCGTTTGCTTGAAATAATGCACCCTCCCCTTGGAATCGCCTCGTCATTACTGCAGCGACTCCTGGTCTAATGTGATAGAGGTCCATTGTCTTCTCTAGTATAAATAATACACATCCTCTTTCCCTCAATGCAGTGCAAGAGCGCGCTGATCCCATTCACGCGTTCAAATCACACGCAAACGGGCGCAACGCGCACCATTCTGGCTGCAGCGATATGGCCTTCACGCCACGCCGCCTAAACCGATATCCAAGCTCGTGCAACCGTGGCAGCGCAGCACTATCGTTTCCCCCGGGACCCGTCCAGAACACCTCCGCGATGCAGCTGCGCGCGGCCACGCGATCGAATCGAGGTTCTCCGGTCCGGATTGTTCAGTCCAGAGGAGATGTTGACCTCCAAGCACGAGGGATGCTTGCTCCGAGGTCAGATTCGCCAGTGGGTCGAATGTATATGCCTTCAGAGGGAAGGGATTAATAAGCGCGTGCGCTCTTACTCGAAAAAAGGGGATGTCACGCAACGTTTTGCCATGTCTTAAAGGGCTCGCACCAACTGTTGCCTGGGGATAATTTCCCACCCAGCCACCAGCACCACAGTCCTATGACACGCAGGTTTATAAAAAAAATTGCCGGGATTTAAGGCAGACTCATGACCTTACCAGATAGAACGAATTGGATGCCGCGTGGATAAAGCGGAATCCCTTGGCAGCAACAGCAGCTGCGTCTTCAGACGAGATCCACACCCTATCAATACACATCAACGTTCGAGAGGGTGTGTGAGAGAGAAAGGATTGTGGAGACATACAGGGCAATCGTGTCGTTTGAAAGGGTCAGATTAAAGTTGAGTACCATCTCTGTGCCAAATCCAAAGAAGACTTGAGAGTCCCACCAATAGACCCGTAAGATATCTAGCTCACCCTCCCACACGACCGGCGTCTTTCCGAGACTCCTGAGCGCACCATGCGTGGCCTGGGTAAACACGTCCAGGGCTTCATTGAGCGTCCTTCCAGCGAGATCCTGTTGCGTCTGCGGGTCATCTTGATAGCACCGCGTGTTGATCTCATCGCCGCCAGTGGCGAACAATGTCGAGGGAAAGAGTTTCGCAGCAGCGCTCAGCAGACTGGCCGTGAAATCGATCGTCGCGGGAGAGGCGAGGCGCAGTTGGCCCGCGGGCGGTTCGTTGGCGTATGTACCCCAGGGCTTCGCATCGGCGCACGCGACATGTTCCGGATACGCTTTTGAGATCGCCGAGGTATGTCCGGGAGTGTCTATTTCCTATCATGTACATTAACCTCCTTCCCGTTCGTTCCGAGTCTTGGAAACCACGTACAACGAGAACGTCGATCCCCCGCTGCGGCAACATCAACTTAGGTTGAATAGAGGATGGTGGGAACAGTGGGGGACGCACCTGGCCGGCATAGGACACGATATGTGCAACGTCTTGTGGGATGTAAACCGCGTCAGCGCTATATGCGGCCTTTTCCGCGATATCTGTAAATTCGGGTACGACGAGCGGGAAACTCTGGCTGTCGACAACATGCCAGTGAAACGTATTGATCTGCGCGGCCGTGCGTCCAGTATGTCAGTTCCTGCTGACAACATTCAAGAACGAAGACTTACATGGACCCATGACATTGCATCAAGCGTGCGTTCAATGTCACATACTGGGAAGCTACGTGCGCATCCATGAGCCCTTGACATACAAGTACCAAAGAACACGTACAAATTTCGCGCCGTGTCCAACATGAACCCCCGATATGGCTAATGTTATGTCCAAAAAGTCAGAAGACGCCCGGGAAATCGCATCCACGGCCGCGCACGTACATAAGCTGGGGAATCCTGAATCTCCAAGGGCGTACCGATCGTATAAACAGTTCCCTGTACCGTGAACCACAATTGACTGAACGTATTGAGACCTCTAAACAAGCCAAGTGTCGAGTTGGCCTTGAGCACCGCATGACTTCCGTCTGCGGGTACGACAAGACTATACCCTCGTCACGCGTCCCAATAGGCAACCTCGCTTCCACTCGATGGGCTGTACCACCACCACCACCGCATCGTCATCATCACCAACGGTAGATCCCAAAGTACCTGTGCTCCCGCCGGTGTTTGTGTTTGTCGTCGTGTGGGTGTGGTAGTCATCGAGTCGCAAGACGAGTCGTCTGAGACTTGGTGCGCCATCCGATATCGCTTCTAAATCGTCTATACCACGCCCGAGCACGAGTCTACCTAAATCATCGCTGAACAATTTGCGTGCGTGCGCTGAGCGGCCGCGATGAGATCCTCGGGCGCGTTGGGCACCTCATCGACTGAAATGGTGAATGAGTCGGAGGGAGCGAGGCACAGCACAGAGCTCGGTGGGCCAGTTTGGAGATGGCGGGGTTGAGGCCAGAGCGCGTTGGTCAATGGGAGGACGACGAATATGACGGAGAAGGCTTTGAAGGAGTGTGGCAGCATGGCTTTGAGTTTGCCTCGTTTTTGCCCGGCGGGAGAGTGAACTCTGTCCTTGGGGGTGAAGAAAGGAAGGAAGGAAGTTAGGCTCTGCGTCGTTTTATGTCACGATATGAGCATTGAATACAGCGTAGGTCACGGTCATCGGATATTCACTGAAGGTCATGCAAGAAGCACGGAAATGAATGGGACGTCACATGCCATCCTTCAGTTTCCACTTTTATGATAGGCGCGAAAAACACTCGAAGGCAATAGAAAAAAAAAATAGGATGATATCGCTGTACTAAGGCATAAAACGCACCAAAAGCAGTGAACACATACACGCAGCCTATATGGAACGAAGAAAAAAAAGACGAAAAAAAATCTACACCCGTAGTTTAACAGTATCCTACCGCAACTCACAAAAGCAGGTCGTCCGCCCCGGAGGGGCACCACTCCCTCCGACGCTCGGAGCCGCGGGCTTCGAAAACGACCCAAAACCGCCAGCCAACGATGGTGTCTGATTCTGTACGCCCCAAATCCCTGCCTGGGCCTTCTCCTTTTCAAGATCCCGAATGCTCTTACTGCCACCTGGTCCACCTGGCTTGCTGGCCGCGGCCGAGCCGAGTGACATGCTCCACAGGTCATCAAACCCACCGCCACTCGACTTTGTAGCAGATGTCGTAACCGAGGAAGTAGTCCCGGCGCTCAGGGGAGATTTTGTTGCTGACCGCGAGGACATGGGGCTCATGACCGGTGTTGCGTTGTACCCGACTGCTCTCGCTGGAGTTGAGCTAGGACGCGCCTGTGGTGACGACGGCGAGAGCAGGGTGTTGAAAGTACCAAAAGTCTGGGGCTGGGTTGGCTGCGCGGGCGTGTACGTGGTAGGGGAGCGGAGGGGGCGCCGATGCGAGGAGGTCCATGAGGTTTGGCTTGGCAGGGCCGTGACTGGTGCTATAGCCGAAGGTACGGTGGCAGTCGCAATCGCGGGTGGCGAAGGTGGCGCCGCCTGAAAATCTGCAAAGTCATCATCGGCGCTGCCAGCTGCTACGTGTACATGGGCATGTTAATATCAACAACCATGAAAAGGGCACATACCATTATTGAGAGGTCCGAGTGCGGGAAGCGCCTTGTTCGTCGCAGCAGCCGAGATGGAGGCGCTCCCTCCCATTGTTGTCCCAGTGTCCGTGTCATCAAGATCGAGTAAGTTCACGACCGGTGCGGGCACTGGCTCTGATGCTTTTCTTGCAGTTTTTGACTGCGTTGTGGAAGAACGAGACAAGTGAACTGTCGGGGAGGTTACACTGGTGGTTGTCGTCTGGCGGGACGATGTCTCATCATCGCCAGCATCGTACTCCTCAAAGTCGGTCCTCCTCGGAGTAGAATCTCGAACCCGCTGCTGCTCCCTCCAGCCTCTGTAAATTGGCCATGAGTGAGAAGAATCTTCCAAAAGAGGCAGTAACCCACCTCGATCATAACCACTCGCGCTCCCCCCATAGTCGCCACTGTAGCTCCCCATGGTTTCGTTTCCGAACCCTCCGTAACGGCCGCCACCGAAAGAGAATCCATCATTACCGGTACCGACTACTTGCTACGATTCGCCTTTGCCTTTTTACGCTCCTGACGAATTCTTTCGACGTCGGCGAGAAGTTCGACGAGCTCCTTGCGCGATTCCGCACTATAAAATAAACGGGGGGTGTCGGTGTATAGTTAGGAAATCGCTCGCGGGGAGACATTACCATTGGCACCCTGGTCCTTCCCCTTTTCGTCAATGTAATGGAAGCTGCGCAGCATTTTGAGAGTCGAGATATGCGAACGGGCATCATCTACGACGCGCTCGGATCCATGTTTAATCAGATATTCGAGTAGTTGCAGGGCCTGTGAGACCATGAGCTAAATTAATCGGTGAGCAAGTCGTGGCGTACCTTGTAGATCTGCCGCCACTGACGAGCCTCCTTTTCCATAAATTGAGAGTAGATACAGGGCATGATCTCATTGAAGTGTTGGCTGCAATGGGGGTCACAACTTTGCGCGCCAAAAGAAAATCAAAGACGGACAAATTAAATGTCCTGGTTAGTCCGTGTCAGCGTTAATGCTCCAATATAAAGTGTGAAGAGAGTAGCACACATACCCTTGGGCGATGTCCTGCATCAGCGTCGAGCTCGCGCCCCTTGGTTATCATGAAGCGGGTCAGCGTTCTTCCCACCATGGTTCGGACGAAGTGAATCCCGACACACCAAGGGTCGTCATTCGTCGCCTCCCGTACCTTGGCCTCCATCTCACTGACATTGAGAACAACGTTCTTTGCCTACATGACAGGTAAGTAAAACACAGAATAGGGCGTTCGGAAGACATGGATATACCTGGGTGTACATCGATTTGATGTCATAGAGGGTCAAGTTGGAGAGTGTATTCCCCAAAGATTCGAGTCTGTCCATGGTAGACAAATGGGCTCTGACTGAGAGTTGACTGAACAGGTGTGGTTGTTGCGTGTTGTGGGTGAAAGGTGGTTTTGCCCTAACACGGCAGTGCGTCACGACACTGTCACATTGTGACGTTACAGACCATCACATCACGCAGGCTGGCTTAACAGCTTATCAGACGTCAAAATATGCTAAACGGCGGCTTTTTAATCAACGTATCAACGACTCCCGCTTTTTTTTTTTCAGAGCGGGCGAAGGGATAGCAATAAGAAGCAAAACCAAGTTATCTGTGTCAAACTTCTTTTGCCAGCACGGGAAGAAGTGGCCGTCGAGGCATCTTTCGGACATAATGGACAGGACAAAGATTCATTTATGGCAGTCATACGTGGCGTACTGTAATTTGAGTAGTAACTTGGCCACGGCCACTTGACCCCTTGGTCAAACGCCCCCTGGGTTTTCGGCATACATTCACCGAGTTAGTCACCAAGGCCTTAGATAGGCTGAAGGGAAAAGGAAGCACGAGAGAAGTTTAGTGTCAGTTTATGCCTTTCTGTTTCCAAGTGACGGACAAGGTCAAACACGTAAAGAAGGAGGTCAAAGGAAGGCGGACCGCAGTAATCCGAGAGTTCCAAAATGGGCCAGTTTTGTCTCGGAGCGGACTGACGAAAACATCGCAGGCCATTTAAAGGGCCCTTGGGGTCGTCCCCAGGTACGCGGATTCGCTTGCGAGGATCACACTGATAACTTTGTCCGCACCTTCTTCGTAGATCGACGACGATCTAATCGTCGCCAATTTGCAAACAGGTTACTACATGCCCTCTATTTTGTCGCGCCTACGGACACGCGCGGTGGACCAGTCGACCCAAGTAGCGATTCCTCCTCTGACAGTGACGACAACTACACGCGTTGGGCGAGCAGACGGAGAACAACCTCTCCACGAGCCACCAATACAAGAATCCGCACCCGTGAGACAAAAGATCTACCCAGACCTTGATCTATTGCCAGATGAATTTCTAACGACGATCCGCCACGGTCTCCCACCACCTATCCGCCGAGGGTTAACAAGCTCAAGCAACCACCCAATGCCTGTATTGGAAACGGTCCAACCAAATGCGCCCTCACTACCTTCTGCCAGGGGAGACGACGACTCCTCACCAAAGGCAAGCCATTCGACGAGCAGTTCCTCAGCACACACCCCACCTAGGGCGCCGGGTTTCATCGAGCGCATCGGAACCTGGTCTACGTTCGGTCGACGTCGCGCTCCACCGCCATCGTTGAATGAGTTTGGTGTGCAAGTTCCCCATCGCCATCTGCATGGCGCGCACGGCGTGCCCACTCGCAACATTCCTCCGGTCCGTCATCCAAAACGGCCAGCACTCACTCGTCGCCTCACGAAAACACGCCGCGACTTAGCTCCCAGTCTTCGTCTGGCAGACGTACTCCCGCAGCAACGGCCCGTTCAAACAGCTACAAGCCCATCTCGAAATCCGTCGCGCGCCATCTCGGGTTCGACTCGACTCGCACGCTCGGACATCCGAGCCCTGAGGTCCACAATGTGCCCAGTCCTCCGCCACCGTTGCCGCCGTTGGACCACCCCGCTTTGAGCTCCAGGGCCAAGATAGCAACGTATCCACAGCGAGCTCGGAGCGTGGGCGTAAAGAACAATGTCCAAGTGACAGAAGACAAATTATTCACGTTTGAAAAGTCGTTACGACCTTATCGAAGTCTTCCGAGGGTACAACAATTTTCAAGACAAAGGCAAACAAGAGTGAGGAGCAAGGCAACGACCAAGGCAACCAGGAAGGCCAAGGTCATGCCGATAGAGCCGCGGGAATTGGAATTAAGGGGGAGGTTCCTGTTCCCACGGCAGCTGCCTCATGTAGTGAGCCGAGTACAGTCGACTCTAAATCCATTCAGCTTGCTTACTCTCTCAGTTCCCTCTTCTTCTTCCTCTTCCTCACAGTCAATTCCTGCCTCTTCTTTCACCCCCTTGATTCAGCCCACCCTCACGACCCCGTAGACTCTAACTTATACGACCACGAGCCCAACGTATCTATATCTGGTAAAGTCGTCCGAATGCAGCAAGATGTCTCTCGCGTGCGCGACAAGAAGCCCCTGCGGAGCTCCCTCAAATCCAGCGCCAGGCCATCGCCTACCCCGATCGCCTCCTCGTCATCACCATCGAACACTGCCTTTACACCAATGCCTTCTTTCTCCCTCGTTGCAGCTGTCGCCACGGCATCATCAGATACTGCTCCAGCACAGACGACCCCCGTATCCTCGCCTGTTCGTTCAGAAATCGCAAAGGGAAAGCGCAAGGCTGACGACGTAGACATCACTCCTCCTGATTCCAAAAAGGCCACGTTTGCCGTGCCAGGTGCGTTCCACGTTTTTTTCCTTCCATTCCTCGCCCCCCACACGCTCAATTATGTAATATTAATTTTTGCCTCATGTTTTTTTTTTTATTGCAGCTGCTGCTGCCGCCCCGCGTACACATACCGCTTCCGCGCCGTCATCTTACAAACGCGCTCGCCTTTCCGCTCCATCGCCCTCGCCTGCACCACCAACGGCCCACAACACAGGCACGTATTCTTCCCGTGCCTCATCGCGCGCTCGTGCGCCATCCTCCACAGGCACAGGCGCAGGCACGGGCGTCGGCCCACCGGACTATTCTTCAGAGCGCGGACGACGTCAATCACTCTCTCAGCGCTCGATCCCAATCAGCGCTCTCGTGACTCCGCACGCGCCCTCTATCGGCCCCCCCTCCTCAGCGTACCACATGCGCGATCCTCACCGTCCCCCACGGAAGATGGAGACTGCGTGGGCGCTACGGTTTCGTACGCCGGAGGAGGATGGCTCGCCAGTGCATGCTTGGCTATTTTACTTTGCCCTCGTGGTCTTTCCGCTCTGGTGGGTCGGTGCGCTGTGGCGCGTGCCGCAGACTCGGGTCGTTGGGGGGACTGATACGGAAAAGGCGGTGCCGTTGGACGATCCGCAGATCGAGTTTGGTGCGCTTACTTTTTCATCGAAGGGTTTTTGTTTTTTTGACAAGTCTCATATAGACGCACGGTCTTGGCGATTTCGTTGTCGGATCATGTCCCTCGTCTCGTTGTTCACATACATCCCCTTTATCGTCTGCGTCGCCATCTTTGCGTGACACGACGTCACTTGCTCGCCATCCACCCCCACCGCCGACATCCTTGGGCTCGGGACTGAGAGTTTATTCTTTTTAAATTGCAGCTTTTGGTCCGCATTATATGCGTATGTTATTCTCTATCTCCGCCAGCCGGCCTAGTTGTCGCCTGCGCTTTCGTCGATCGTTTACATCAAACCCACCGTCGCTCGTTTTTGATATATTTACAGTAAAAAAAAAGAAAATACCCCCCCCCCCCCCTCCCCTCTCTTGCTCTTAATTCTCATTACGCGCACCACAACAACAACTAGGCCAAACAAACATAATGCTATGCCCTCGAATTTGGGAAATTTTCCTCTTTCCCTACTCCCTCCAAACCCCAACCCCACCCGCACGTTCACTTGACACCTCGTCTCGCAATCGCAATCAATGCATCCATCGAATTATTTTTTTACCCTACTTAGTTACCCACCAATGAATCATCAAATCCCGATCATCGTTTCATCCATCCAATCGCCATCATCCGAGATAGTACTCGTATAGCAGACATCTTTTTTTTTTTGATCATGTTGTGAAGTAGCTGTTTTTTTCTTTTCTCTCTTTTTTTCCCCATGCAGAGAATATTAAAGGTGTTTCCGTGTCAGTTCCTCCGTGTCATGTTAAGTTCATGTAGTGTAAGCAGTCAGGGGAAACGCGTTATCAGTAAAACGTGGTGGACTGTATGGTGTGGCAACCGTTTACGTTACTTGTCTCTACCCATATACAGTGGGAACCAATCAACAAACATTAAACTTTGTCGAATATATACATACATACATTCCACGCCACACGAAACCATATATCTTGCATGGCTCTGGTGTCCCGAGTCGGTCGTGTTCTCGGAGTCGAGAGTCGGAAGCCAGGGCCTGACATCGTGGGATATTGCCCGCGCCCAACATGAGGACCGCTTCATTCACGCGCGTAGTTTACTAGTATTGACCTCAGGTGAACACACCTAAAGGGTGGTCCTACCACGGAGGCGGTTGCATCCTCCTCGGAAAGAGAAAGAAGTAGGACCGTCTTTTGCCCTTCGCCCTCATCAGGTGCCTGTAATTCGAGCACACTTCGAGCACGTTGGAAGTGGACCCCGAAGCCGCGACTACTGGACTCTACGAGGAGAAAGAGAGAGATCATACCATTGATTGACTTCTCACGGGTAAAACAATCATGTCTGTTGAATTCCGAGTGGGAGAGAAATAATTTGTCTTTATTCGTCGTTGTAGATAGGGATGAAGACCTCGGAGATTTACCCCCGATGACGGAAAGGGCCGGAACTCATACAGGCATCACGTGAGTGATGGCCCGCTATTGACGGCCCGACGACAAACGACGGCTAGTTCAATGCTTGCGAGGACAGCGAATAGAATTTACATTGCAAGCAAAAGGGTAATAATTCTGAGTTTATGTTTATACAGCTCCTCTCTCTCCGAGTTCCGTGACATTGAAACTGACCCCAGAATTTCAGTTTCTTTTCAACACTTAACCACGCTTCATCCGACTGTTCCAAAACACATGGAGGAAGCTGACAATGTTAATCGGCGAGCAGTGCCTGCCAGTGGCCAAGAAGGGCTCGGAACGTGTCAATGGTGTGTGTTGTTTGTTCCCACAAGATGCAACACCTCGGTGCAACGTGTGGGACCCGGGGTGCAGGGTTGCCTCCGTGTCTTTACCTACACATACCATTAACTAAGAATATCCCCTAGATGATGGTCCCGAACTCAACCGCTGGAGAAGGGTCCATCAGTCGCGCTCAGGTCAGCGAAATGCGACCAAGCTCACTTCCTCGAAGTCTCCAAGTGACCGGTAAAGTAATCTTTTATGATTCGGCTCTGACAAATTTACTAAAAAAACGGTTTGGTCTCGTTAGTCCTCAGAGCGCACAACGTTCCCCGTCTCAAAACCCTCCTTTGGAGACACAGACGATTTTACGCTACGGTGACTTACGGGGAGAGAAGATGGCAGACACGATCTGTCCGAAGTGCGGCTCAACGGCGTGTAGAATGGAACGAGAACGTCGACACATTGTGGGAAATGTCCTAATTTTTTTTTTGTTCCTGCGTACAACTGAGTTTCCTGCAGCGCAGTACAACCATCCTCCCGTATCGCGATATCTCTTTACGCGAAAAGGACTATGGGGACGGACATCCTTATCGGAAGGCAGGAGATCACCTGTGAACCCCGAGATGGTTCGTCTAGTTCTTGGAATTATTCCTTATTTTTCTAGCTGAGCGTTCTACATTGAAGAACTTGATATCGTTCTTGGCAACGCTGGAAATAATACACAGACCCGGGAGTCAGCCACAGTATCCTTAATGATCGCCGCGTCAGCAATCACAAGTTCCTCTCTGACTAGAGTAGTCAACAGCCCGGACTCTACAGTTGCTATCCCTGTGACTGAAGGGGGTGCTACGAGTCCCATTGAGAGTGGTACCGCTGCGCAGCAAATATCAGGAAGCCAGATCGCGATGTCACGTGACACTATCCGTCGTGCCCAAGAAGCTGTCGACACCATCGATGCGATGATTACGTGGAAAAGTGCTGTTAATGCTATCAAGTGGGTGATGGACACCGTCAGTCCAATTGCAGCGGTATGCCCAGTGTCTTTTTTGGTTTACACGTCCCTGAGTTAACGTTCGCTGTTCAGCTTAACCCTTTTGCAAGTCTAGCATGGGCCACGCTCTCAAAGATACCCGAGGTGCGCCTCCGTGTCTTTTCCCAGGACATGGGGCATTGTTAACCTTACTTCCAGGCTTTGCTACGGCAAGTTCAGCGTGACGATAACGTCCAAACACTACTTGAGGCGATGCTCGATGCATTTCAATTTGCGGAAGAGGCAGACGCCTTAAGAGACATCAGACCAGAGTCTAGGCAAGCAACGATCCTAGAGAACATGCTGAGATGTGTCACCGAATGTGCCGAATTTATCACATTGTATGCGGAGGACGTTCAAGTTGGTGCGTCGTCTTGGTCTCTCTCGTTGGTCATTACCAACATGTGGTTTACAGGAAAACGGATTTTGAAGAATATCTTCGGCCCAGTTGATGGCAAAATAGCACAGTATCGCACCAACCTCATCCGATTGCGAGACCGCTTCCTCACCCATGCCGCTATAACCACCGAGGTTACTGTAATGGAGGCTGGTACGTAATTTTAACAGTGACAAGATCGTCGGATCGTTGGTCTGATAAGGGCCACACAGAGTTGGACGCAAAAATAAGAGAATTGCCTTATAGGGGGGGCTGGCAATTCGGTGATGAGAGGCGATGTCTTCCAGGCACACGAGAAGATTTCCTGGACCATATTGTCAAGTGGGTCGAGGATCCGGAATCTAAACGTGGGCTCGTTCTCATTGGGCAGGCTGGCACGGGAAAGTCTTCAATTGCACATGAGGTTGCACGTCGCCTCGACGACAAGTATCTCGCCTCTTACTTCACTTTTTTGCGGGGCGAGCAGTCCAAGCACGAAGCTTACCAGCTCTTCACGACGATTGCCCGTGACCTCTCCGATCGTAATCT
Organism: Lactifluus volemus; assembly: GCA_022376515.1. Classification (NCBI taxonomy): domain Eukaryota; kingdom Fungi; phylum Basidiomycota; class Agaricomycetes; order Russulales; family Russulaceae; genus Lactifluus; species Lactifluus volemus. Next base: position 41,624 of record WTXI01000091.1, on the reverse strand, counting down.
TGCGTTCAAACACACCCTCGCGAGAGTTATCAAGGATAAATCTTCTCTTCGCAATTCCCGAGATTATCGCACACTTTTCGAATCCCTCCTCGTTGAACCGCTGAAGAACCTGTCGCTACCTGTTCCGGTTCTCGTCGTCATTGACGCATTGGATGAAAGCGGAGATGCAATTGGCGAAGTCGGATTACACACCTTTCTTGCTGAACATCTTGTCGATCTCCCATCAAAGTTCCGCGTATTCGTCACCTCAAGGCTGGAAGATGGCGTCGAACCTGTATTCGCAAAAGCGTCATCTGTCGATACGCTCTACATGGATGACACTGAGCTGGCTGCCAAGACGGAGCAAGATATTCGGTTGTATCTTCAGAAGAAACTCTCTCGGGACGTGTTCAACGACCATGGTGCCGAACTAGCAAAGGCGGCAGAGGGCTTGTTCCAATGGGCTGCTGCTGCATCTGGGTTCATAAATAGCCCTCCTGCTAGTTTTGGATTCAGCAAGAAAAAGTGTGTTCAGCGCCTGTTAGGACACTCTCAAGATCGCAGGGGACAAGATCCGTTGGACAAATTATACAAAGAAATCCTCGAGGGGTACTTCTTACCGCAAGAAGCGCAAATTCTATTTCGTTCGGTCATGGGACAGCTTCTTGCCGCAATCGAACCGCTTTCCATACATTCCTTAATCGCCTTGCGTCGCCATACCCCCATTGATGATGCCGAGGATTCTGACTCTGTTCTTGAAATGCTCCGTCACCTCGGCTCGCTGCTGAGTAACGTGACTTCATCGGACCAAACCCGTCCCATCGTTCCTCTCCATACATCATTCCGTGACTTTCTGACCAGAAAGAAGAACGATATGTTTTATGTGGACCTTGACGATGCCCATCGTCAGTTGGCGCATTCCTGCCTTAGTTTGATGCTCGGCAAGCTCAAGTTTAACATTTGCGAACTCGAGTCATCATACCTTGCGAACAGCGATGTCCTGGACCTTAACGTTCGAATTTCGAAACACATCCCACCTGCCCTATCGTATGCCTGCGTTTTCGTGGACCACCACTTAGAACATGCTGCTTTGGAGCATGGCCTCTTCACGAAACTTCGATCCCTGTTCGAGACCAAATTTCCCTTTTGGCTGGAAGTGCTCAGCATCAAGAGCAAAGTGAGCGTTGCTTTACCAGCATTGTCGTCTCTGAAGAGGTGGTTGCAGTCTGACCAGGGGAAGGTGTGTACTTTTTCTCATTGAATAAGGCCTGGGTGACGATTTCATAAAATCGCAACAGGTTTCTCAAACTGTGGAGAATTTGTTGGCATTTGTGAATGATGCGTCCGCGTTTGTGCGGTACTTTGGGATGCCCATGGCAAGGAGCGCGCCGCATATCTACATCTCTGCGCTACCATTCGCACCCTCTTCTTCCCACATCCTCAAACATTATCTTCATCTATTCCCTCGTACGTTGTGCTTGGAACGCGGGCAGCTATCTCATTGGCCCGCGTTGGAAATGACGATTCATGCACACGAAGAACCAATCGACTTTGTTGCGTTCTCACAGGATGGGAAGCGCATTGCCTCAGGCTCGCGCGATTGCACGATTCGGGTGTGGGATGCCACAACGGGGGAGCTCGTAGCGGGGCCTTTTATCGGACACACTGCCCCAGTCCGCTCTGTTGCATTCTCTCCTGACGGGCAGCACATCGCCTCGGCCTCAAGGGATGATACGATTCGGGTGTGGGATGCTACAACAGGCGAGATCGCAGCAGGCCCGTTTACCAGTCAAGCCATGGTCTTTTTTGCAGCATACTCTCCGGACGGGGAACGCATCGCCTCGGCCTTGGGAAATGGCACCATTTGCGTATGGGATGTTGCAAAGGGAACTGTTGTGGCAGGCCCATTTACTGGACACACCAAATGGGTCAGTAGTGTTGCATTCTCGCCAGACGGGAGGCACATCGCCTCAGCCTCAGGAGATTGCACAATTCGCGTGTGGGATGCCGCCACGGGTGAGGTTGTAGCCGGCCCGTTCACCAGACACACTGCCTCTGTCCGCTTGGTTGCTTTCTCACCGGACGGAAAGCTCATCGCCTCAGCCTCAAACGATTGCATGGTTCATGTGTGGGATGCTGCAACAGGAGAAGTCGTAGTGGGGCCATTCATTGGACACACCGATCGGGTCTCCTCTGTTTCTTTCTCGCCAGATGGGCAGCTCATTTCCTCGGCCTCATTGGATGGCACGATCCGCGTGTGGGATGCCGCGACAGGAAAAGTTGTAGCAGGCCCCCTTATCGGACACACCAATCAGGTCCTTTCTGTTGCGTTCTCTCCAGACGGACAACGCATCACATCAGGATCGTTCGATCGCACGATTCGTGTGTGGCGTGCCACGGCGGATGTAGTTGTTGACCCATTTACTGGACACACCAATTGGGCCTACGCAGTGGCATTCTCACCAGATGGCCAGCGCATTGCCTCAGCCTCGTACGATCACACAATTTACGTGTGGTATGCCACAACAGGACAGGTCGCAGGGGACCCGTTTGCTGGACACACCGGTCGTATTTTTTCGGTTGCATTCTCGCCAGATAGTCAACACATTGCCTCGGCCTCAGAAGATCGCACAATTCGGGTGTGGGATGCCATAACAGGAACGATGGCAGCAGGTCCGTTTACCGGACACACTGATGAAGTCTGGTCAGTCGCATTTTCGCCAGACGGGCGGAATATTGCTTCGGCTTCAAGTGATCGCACCATTCGCATGTGGGACGCTGCCACAGGAGCGGTCGTTATGGGCCCATTTACCGGACACACCGATCGGGTCTATGTTGTTACATTCTCCCCAGATGGGAAGTACATCGCTTCGGCCTCTCGAGATCACACAATTCGTGTGTGGGATGCTGAAAAGGGAGAGGCCATAGCAGACCCGTTTACCGGACATACTCAGTCGGTCTTGTCTGTCGCGTTTTCTCCAGATGGGAAACACATCACCTCGGCCTCGGCGGATAACACGGTTCGCATGTGGGATGCCGCAACTGGAGAGGTCGTAGCGGCACCATTCACCGGACATACAGATAGGATCAATTCCGTCGCGTTCTCGCCTGACGGGCAACTTATTGCCTCGGCCTCATACGATCGCACGATTCGCGTGTGGAATTCAGCGACAGGGGAGGCGATAGCGTGCCCAGTTACAGGACACACTGGTCGGGTGTTTTGTGTCGCATTCTCACCAGACGGGCAGTGCATTGCTTCAGCCTCGGAAGATCACACGATTCGCCTATGGGATACCCCGATGAGAGCATTAGCAAGGCCATCTCCTGGATACTCAAAATCTGTCGACTCTATTGTATCCTCGCCGGACATCACAGCCTCACGGGATCGCACGATTAGTCTGAAGAAGGTCGGACTAGATGTTGAGAAGGTCGATTTTATGAACAAATTTCTAATTAATAATGATGGGTGGATGTGTGGGGAAGATGGACAACTTCTTCTGTGGGTTCCCCAGATTCACCGACCATATTTCCATAGGTTCAATACCGTCTGGATTGCAGGCAGATACGAAACTTGGCTTGAACTGGCAAACTTTGTGCACGGGTTTGATTGGGTTACAGTATACCATGGTATCTAAATAGAATCATTCGTGGTTACGTCTTTTATCTCAAAATACCTGTTGTCGTGTTACCGATATAACTAAAGCCGATACGTTATTAAGATCGGTCGATGTTTCTTAAAAACGTGTCCCGCTGCTTGGATGATCTCGGAAACTGCGTATTATCGTGCTATTGAGCTTTCAAACAAGAAGAAACCTAATTTCCCCTATCAGATCAGCCATCCAAACTTGACAAGATGCTCTAGGCTGGTCTTGAGGCTGGTCTTCGTCTTGACAGGGGTGAAGTTGTGCCGCGACTCCGAGTCATGAGTGCCCAACGACTCCATTGAGGGTAGCACAGAACATCACATCCACGTGTATAATACGAGAGCATCTCATCAATCTATGGGTCCTAAGTAAAGTGCAAAGGAAAGCGATTGAGGACATGAATTCCTCATAGCCGGTAGATCACGTGCAAACTGAGGTAACGTGCACACAGGTCATGTGATCTGAGATCCATTGGACCAATAGACAGCAGGCTCGCCCGGCGAGGCTGAGGACTGACGATGAGGCACGGGCTGGCTGGTATAATTGAGTTACACACAGTGAGAACGGGATATCCAGAAATATGCAGAGGCACTAACGATGCGCCAGCTGCTTTCTCGATGCGTAGCATCTGCTATCCCGGCATCATTTTTTGCGGAGCTTTTTGTCTTATCGAGCGCTGATTGGGGACAGAACGTAAATTCTAGGCGGGTGGTTTGTCATGTCATCAGGATCAAGGAATCAACAGAAAGCTTCAAAGCATGGGCTGCTGGGGGTGTCAGTAGAAACGCACATTGTAGAAAAAAGGGAAATTTAGAGCGGAAGGATTCACGGCTATTGAAATGCATAAATGCGTAAACAACATACAGTAGCACATGACTGTACTTCTCTAGATAAACTATGGACCATGTACTGCAGTCCAATTCGATCCGTGGACAAAGCTCGTCATATCAAGCCACGTGTCGTGTCTGCCCGCAATCCAGACTGTGTTAAATCTATGAAAGTATGGCCGGTGAATCTGGGGGATCCATAACAGAAGTTCGCCCTCTTCGCCACACATCCACCCATCACTATCAACCAGAAACTCGTTCATAAAATCGACCTTCTCAGTATCCTCCATTCTGACCTTCCCCACACGAACCATGCGATCTTGTGAGCCCGTGACTTGAGAACGCTGCCCGTCCGGTGATACCGTAGGGTCGACCGATTTGGAATATCCAGGAATCGGGCTTGACACCTCTCCGAGTCCTGATGGGGCATTCCATAGACGAACCGTGCGGTCAGCTGAAGCTGACGCTATGTGCTTCCCGTCAGGTGAGAATGCAACACAGAGTACTTGATCAGTATGTCCAATATACGGAGACGCTATGGGCTCTCCTGTTGTGACATCCCACAGGCGAATCGTACGGTCATGCGAGGCCGAAGCGATACATTGTCCATTCGGCGCGAACGCAACAGAGAATACTGGGCGAGAGTGGCCAGTATATGGGCCCGCTATGGCCTCTCCTGTTGTGGTAGCCCACACACGAATCGTGTGGTCACTCGAGGCTGAAGCGATGTGCTTCCCATCTGGAGAAAATGCAACAGAAAACACCGAACTTGTGTGTCCAATAAATGGGTGTCCTATAACCTCTCCTTTTGCAACATCCCACAAACGAATGGTGCAATCTCTTGATCCAGAGGCGATGTGATGGCCATCCGGAGAAAATGCAACAGAATAGACCGTATCCGTGTGTCCAGTAAATGGGCCCGCTACGATCTCTCCGGACGCGGCATCCCACACCCGAACTGTGTGATCATACGAGGCCGAGGCAACACGCTCCCCCTCAGGTGAAAATGCAACACCGTTGATCCAATCGGTATGTCCAATAAACGGGCCCGCTACTACCTCTCCTGTTAAAGCATCCCACACGCGAATCGTGACGTCATGTGAAGCCGAAGCAATGCGCCGCCCGTCTGGTGAGAATGCAACGGATCTGACCCGATCGGCGTGTCCAGTAAATGGGCCCGCGGTGACCTCTCCTGTCGTGACATCCCACAAGCAAATTCTGTGATCGTACGAAGCCGAAGCGATGCGCTGGCCATCTGGTGAAAATGCAATCCATGAGACCCAGTTGGTGTGTCCAGTAAAGGGGCCTGTCATGGTCTCCTTGGTTGCGACACCCCACACACGAATGGTGCAGTCGAATGAGGCCGAGACAAGGCGCTGGCCATCTGGGGAGAATGCAACAGAATATACCTGATCAAGGTGATCAGTAAACGGGCCTGCTACAGCCTCTCCAGTTGCTGCATCCCACACGCGAATCGTGCCGTCGTCTGAGACCGAAGCGATGAACTGCCCGTCAGGCGAAAATTTGGCAGAGTTGACTTTATCCGTGTGTCCAGTGAATGGGCCCGCTACGACCGCTCCCGTTGTGGCATCCCACACACGGATCGTGCGATCCCGCGAGGCCGAAGCGATGCGCTTTCCGTCTGGAGAGAATGTTGCGGATCTGACCGCGTCGGTGTGACCAGTAAATGGACCTGCTACAATATCCCCTGTCGCGGCATCCCACACGCGAACCGTGAAGTCGTCCGAGGCGGAAGCAATACGCTGCCCGTCAGAAGAGAATGTGACAGATCTGACCCGATCGGAGTGACCAGTAAACGGGCCAGATATCACTTGTCCTGTCGCAATACCCCATACCAGAATGGTGCAACCTATTGAGGCCGAGGCGATGCGCCGCCCGTCCGGTGAGAATGCAATAGAATTGACCCAATCGGGGTGTCCGGTGAATGGGCGTGCTACGACTTCTCCGGTTGCGGCATCCCACACCCGAATCGTACCATCGTCCGAGGCCGAAGCGATGCGTTGCCCGTCTGGCGAGAATATAACGGAATACACGCCATCAGTGTGTCCAGTAAATGGACCCGCTACGGCATCCCCGGTTGTAGCATCCCACACCCGAATCGTACTGTCGCGTGATCCCGAGGCAATGCGACGCCCATCTGGTGAAAATGCAACAGAGTTGACTGATTCTCTATGTGCCGGAATGGTCATCTCCAGTGCTGGCCAATGAGTCAACTTCCCGCGTTCCAAGGAGAACGTGTGAGAAAATTGGCCAAGATAACGTTTCACAACGTAGGAAGAGGTTGGCGCGAATGGCAGTGCTGATATATATATATGTGGAACGCTCCTTGCAATAGCCTTCCCGAAATATCGCACAAATTTAGATGCGTCATTCACAAATGCTACGAAGTTTTCCATTTCCGTTCGGGAAGACTGCTGCGATTTTATGCGACAATCACTACACGAGATATTCAATTATGGGACGTACATACCTTCCTCTGGTCAGAACACAACCATGTCTTCAAAGATGACAACGCTGGTGAAGCAACATTCACTTTGCTCTTGACGCTAAGCACTTCCAACCAAAACAGAAACTTCGTCTCGAACACGGATCGAAATTTCACGAAAAGGTCTTGCTCGAAAACAACACGTTCTAAATGAGCTTCCCAGAAAACGCAGGAATACGATAATCCAGGTGGAAGGTGCTTAGAAATTCGAGATTCAATGTCTGGAACATCGCTGTTCGCAAGATATGACGACTCCAGTTCGCAAATGTTGAACTTGAGTTTGTCGACCATTAATCCAAGGCACGAATGTGCCAATTCACGGTGCGAATCCCTAAGGTCGACGTGGAATTCATTGCTCTTTTTACTTGTTAGGAAGTCGCGGAATGAGGTGTGGAGAGGAACGATGGGACGCGTCTGATCAGATGACGTCACGTTACTCAGCAGTGAGCCGAGGTGGCGGGCATCAGCAAAATGTCCGAGCAGCTTATTTCTACTTAAACTCACTTAAAAAGTTTTTTTAAGTACTCCTAAGTACTTTAAGTACTTTAAGCACTTTAAGTCATTTTAAGACAAGTCGGCCTCCAGGAATTTGCTTATTTTCACTTATTTTCGCTTATTTTCGCTTATTTTCTTTTTTTTTTTTACTTAAAATCAGGTCAATTTCAACATTTGAGTGAGTTTCAAGCATGTTTAAGTGAGATTTAAGCACTTTTAAGAACATTTTAAGCAAAATATATTTGAGATTACACTACAACATTAATAACTAGGACTAAGGACAATCTGCTTGTTGACAGCAGCTTAAAGAAACACCTTCGATGTCCACTCAAATTTTGCTGTAGGCAGAGGCATGTCTCAAATCCTAATAGTTATCCCAGTCTCGGTGACAGCAGCGGAAGGCATCTCATCAAGGATCCCAAGTAAACCCTCCACCTTCATCCCCACTCGCGTTAAAAATGTCGTCCTGATCCACACGTTTTTCTTTGGGTTGATGAGGCCTCTGCTGGGGATCAGGCGGACTGGGTGCACTGGATTGCATATCCGCAACATCGGGGTCGCCACGAAGGCGAGCCTGGAGAGCAGCCGCATCTACGATGCGTAGTGAGCATTGGCGTCCCGCTGATCAAAAAGATAGTGGGCCCTCATGGTTTGCAAGCGAGCACGTAGATCCACAACGAGCAAGTCAGCCAGATCACTTCTTGAATTCCGCATTGCCTCATCAAGTTCCAGCTTGAGGCGAGCATACTGTATGTTTGGGTCATCAAAGTCACCCATAGGTTCTGGAAATGAAAACAAGTCGGTGCTGCACCGCCATATAGTGGGAACCTGTTGCTCACCGACCAGCCGGTTCGGACCTGGCTGGGAAGCTGACGGGGTTGATTCACGTGTGTCAGAACCAGCTCGAGGGGCGTCTGAAGGAGTTGGGAGTGCTGGGGATGGCCGGGGCCTTGGCGTCGACGGTTTGCTGCTCTCAAGGGACCCGGGGACTAACACACTGTCAATCTGAAACGACGTCGTATTCAAATTGTGATAACTTACAAGTATGCGGTTGAAGCTCGTCATCAGTACAGTGCAAGAAAAGCTGTTCGAAGGACGTGACATACGAGTACCGTGAACGCGGTAAAACCCACGAACCCATTCATGAGCTTCTTCGAGATCGGTTCCGTCGGTGGCCGCAAGACAACGTTCCACAGTTTCCTCAGAATAACCTAGACGTCTTAACACACCGTATGTAACGCCAAGACGCGCGAGGGCATTATCATCAGAGAGATCGGTCCGCTTCGTGGCTAGCAAGGCACCCATCGCGCAGCCTCGCAGGCACGGCGGAAGGGTCCATCTCGAGCAAAGCTGATAGCGCCACGATCGACAGCGTCTTGTCATGCACGCGAGGGAGCCCACGCTCTGCATTGACCACCCGGAACAATGATCGAAGAACGTACGTGCTCCACGGGGGCTTTGCCCGTCCACCAGGGCAAGCGCGGCACCCGGGTTGTACAGCACCGCGTTGATGAGCAGTTCGAGGTTCGCTAATTCGAACGCCTTTGTCTGCCTTGTCAAGGTGTTTGAATGCCGTCGCCACAATGAGTTCAAGGCGCTGCGTGTGTGTGTGTGTGGTTTTGAGCATGAGCCAAAAGTCAGAGGGATATCGTATTACGACGAGGGGGTAGGCTGCTCACATCGACGTGCCCACGGAGAGAGCAGAAGGGACTCGGCGAGCTTGCTACCATTTACGCGGTCGTTTTCGCCGAGGTGGTCGCTGGCGAGCGAGGTCGTGTAAATGTCCAGCGCGTTTTGCCGGTAGTCGGGACGGGCACGGAAGATGTCAGTGCCAAACGAGACAAAGTTGTCGAGCGAAGGGAGCATTTCTATAAAATTCCAGGTCAGCTTTCGTCCTTGCACATGCAAGGAGAGGAAACAGACCCAACTCATCACCGATCGTCTGGGTTTCGTGCATTGAGTCTTGAGCTGGGTGGTGGGTGGGCATCGCAGCCGTAGGAGCTATGAGTAACGGAAATACCACAGGCGGTGTGTCAGAAACCAGTACGTCCTCCGAGTCACTTCGACGTGCAACAATTGCATCGGTGATAGCACGCAGCCTGTCTTCGAGAAGATCCCTTGCGATTGATGGAAGGTTGAGAAGAATTCAAGTGATGAGAAGAAAGATACGCACAATAGTCCATCCAATATGTATGGATCATGATTGGTAGCCCTGCACATTCGAAGTTTATCTCGGCCTCTCCGGACTTGATGAAAATGAGTGTCATTAATATCATATAACGACTGGAGCTCTTCAACCATTTTCTATCGCTCGAATTAGCATACAAGAGATGATGGGGCGAAGAAGAGTGTGGAGAAAACGTTTTCCTTCTCCGAGCCAATTCTCGGGTGCTTGGGAGAATGCTGTTGAGCCAAGTAGGAGGATGAGCACTTGTAGGGGATCGAGCTCGTTGAACTTGGCGAGGTCGTATCCGACGGACTTATGTCAATTGGCTCATTGTTCAAATGAGCGTGCAAAGCCGCAGAAGCAGGCGGGCGGGGTTTCTGTTTGCCGTAACTGGGGGTGGAAAAGGACGGAAGTTGAGGGGGACCACAGTTGTCATACATAAAGGAACACAGTTGTGAAAGCCATAGGCAGTAACCGTACCTATAGCAGTAGAAGGAGCCCCGGATTTGGCAGGCTTAAATTTAGAGGGCCTATCAGGCTATGATTGGGTGAGATGGTGAATGACTCGGATGAGAAAGTCAATCAGATCACACCTTGGAATTTTGGGGGGGAGTAAAATCAGGAGGCGCGCGATGCGGAGGAGGCGAAAGCGGGAGGCGGCGCAGGTGCAGGAGGCACAGGAGGGGCAGCAGTGGGACGCGTTGGGGTGGGGCAGTTTGACAACGCACACAGGAGGTGACACAGTTGCGGTGGCAAGAAGGCAGCGGGGACATGCAGACATGCGCCAGCGCCAGACGGGGAGTGGTGGTGGCAACAGAGGGGACAAAGGGAGGGACAGAAGGGTACGAACATCGAGCAAACAAGAGTAAACAACAGCAGCAGGTGCACCGGAACGACTTAGCAAAAATTTCGTTGACTTTGGCAAAAACTTCGCGACTTCACAAAATTTTCAGTATGCTTAGCTAATTATGTGATAATTAAGCGACTTTAAGCGAATTTAAGCGACTTTAAGCAACTGTACATGTTTAAGTAACAATTAAGCAAACACAATAACTAGTAAGCAGTGAACCAATTGTTTTAAGTAGTTTTAAGTGATAATTAAGCAACACCTGATAATCAAGCAACTGGTAAGTGCAGTAAGCAGTCAACAAGATGTTTTAAGTGTAATTAAGTACACAGATATGACACTTAAGCAGTTGGTTAAAAATCACGTGACCACTTTGCTTAAAAAATGGGCATCGCTTAACTTGCTTAATTGTGCTTAAATGACTTAATTGTCTTAAGCTTCGCTTAATGTACTTAAAACTACTTAAAAAGCAATTTTAAGCAATTTTAAGTACATTTTAAGCATATTTTAAGCACTTTTTAAGTAAAATTTTTTAAGTAACTTTAAGTAACTTTAAGCTGCTCGGACATTTTGCTGATGCAGTGGCGCCTCGACCGGCACATTGGCCCTTGGTGAATTGAGAGACCCTGCAGAGGTAGGTGGTGCCAAGGGCAGTGAAGACTGCCGGCTGGCACTGGGGTGTCCGGATGCTTGCTGGCGGCATCACTGGCTGCAAGCTACTTGCTGGTAGTGTGCTCGGAGACAGTACGTATAATTTCTCCCCCTTGAGCTGAGCTGATGTCCGGAAATACACAGAGCCCTCAACAGAAACAGCACGGGACTCAGGCCAATAAACTTGATGGGCTCGTGATGACGTGACCTTACACCATTCGAGTCATTTCTTTTGGCTGCAAGATCAATCCCTCCGGCCTTTCTTTTCCTGCTGGGAACTCCTCACGACTGAGCGCTGATTCATCTGGATTTGGGGAAGATGATGGTGATCATGCGCATCATCAATAACACGAAGCCAAGCCGAGGTCCGAGGCCGCTGGGTGGCTCATGCGAGGTAAGCAATCTACGCTTGATTACCGGCTCGGTATTACCAAGGGCGTAAAGGGCGGTGCGCAGACACAAGTAAGTCCGAACCCCATGAGCATGAAAGGGTGGGTGGGGCTCGTTAAGGAACGTATCGAGGTGTGTCGTGTCCCATGGACACCACCCCTCAAACTAACCATTTTTGGGGGCACGTAGCACGCCCAACAGGAAGGTCACTTGCGGAGCATCAAAGGTCGCAGTAAGCCGCTTGTACGAAGCGTTGAGGAGCATAACCCGCTCATCACACGCGAGGGATTTCTCATGAACCAGATCGTGCAGGGGCAGGTGGTGCCTCACCGCCCTATCTTCGTCATCCTCTTCTGCTTCCGCCTCGAGCAGTGGCACAACGCTGTACACAAAGCCGGTCTTGTGTACACCTTCCAGTGATGACCACTGTCCAGGCTGTTCTGAACAAGCGCTGGACGTAGACGTTGCGGGACTTTCACTCGGCCAGCGTCTGACTGCTCTTGATCCCGCCACTCGGAGACAAATAGAAACAGAGAACTCGGATCCCGACAACCCGGAGCGCCCAACCACCCGAGCTTCGCGTTCTGAGAAACCAAATTCCATCACACTCACACGGACTCATCCAGGTGTTGCACCCAACAGACACAAAATTGCTCGGGGAAGCGGAGATCGAGAAACTTCACACAAGTGGTTCCATGTCGCAGTCTGTGTCTCATGTGAAGGACCTCAACCGACCATCCATTGGCTGGACGAAGTCGATGCTTGGTGACTCAGTAGTACCCGCACGAGTACGCGCATCTCCCGCTGCTATATATTTGCGAGTTTTGCCTCGCGTGCTTCGAGCATCAAGCATCAAGCTTGCATCAAGTTTCGAGCCGGCGAAATGGATTTGGGAAGTTCACGGCTTAGTTTAATACTTGTTCGTTTCACCTGGTTTTTGGGCCACAGAGCTGGGTGCTTGAATACGCGTTTATTTCACCTGTTTTTTGGGTCATAGATTCGTGTACTTTATTTCTTTGTCTAGTACGTGTTTATTTGACCCGGAAATCGGGTTCTCCTTAGAACTCGTTCAAACCGAGTTCATTTAACTCAGAGTCTAAATTTCACATGAACCCGTCATTGGTCTGTTTACCGGGTGAATGATCATTTTAACATCCTTTCCGGGCGTTCTGAATCCGTTCTTGGGCGCATAGTGACAGCAGCACGAGCAAGGAAATTATCTCGCAATCGGACGAGGTTGGTGCGATACTGGTCTATTTTTCCATCAACCTGGCCAACAATATTCTTCAAAGTACGCTTTCCTACAAATCACACGTCTAATAATCACCAACGAGGGGCCAAGAGGACGTACCAACTTTGATATCCTCCGCGTACGAGCTGATGAACTTGGCACATTCAGAGACGCATTCCAGCATCTCCCCGAGGATTGTCGCCTGCCTAGACTCCGGCTTGAGGTTCCTTAGTGTGTCTGCCTCTACCGCAAATTCGAACGCATCTCGTATCGCCTCAAGTAATACTTGGATGTTGCCGTCACGCTGAACCTGCTGTAGTAAAGTCTGGCAGAATGAAAGAGAAAATGGTGAATATCCCAGATGCCCGAATAAGGGGGAATGTAAGAAGACAAACCTCTGGGATCGTCGAGAGCAGACTCCATGCTAGACTTGCATATGGATTCAGCTGAAGAACGGAAATTAGATCAGGAAGAATGGAAAAAAGCCGATAACTGGTCATACTGCTGCGATTGGACCGACGGTGTCCATCACCAACTTGATCACATTCACAGCGCTATTCCATGTTTTTATCGCATTGACAGCTTCCTCGGCGCGACGGAGAGTAGTACGTGACATCTCTGTATCGCTCAGCGGGTTATCTCTCATTGGTAACACAGGAGCACTGCTCTCAATGGGACTCGGAAGGTCACCCGTCTGAGAGAACGGAGAGATAGGCGCGGAAGCTGACGTGAGTTCCATGGCCTCAGTGTTGGTTGAGACAGTAAGACGTACAGCACTTCCTTCAGCAACAGGGAGATGAGCCGCCACAGGGCTCTGGGTGTTGACCACCCCTGTCAGAGAGGGACCCGCATCCGCTGACATGGTAATCGTTAGGGTGAATGTGTTCGACTCCGCTGAATGTATATCGTGTCCATCGGCGATGCCGAACACGATGTCAACTTCTGTGTAGGACGCTCAGCAAGACGTATAAATAACAATTCTAAGAAATAGACGAACCGTGTCCGGGTTCACAGACTATCTCCTGCCTTCCAACGAGGATGTCTCTCGCCATAGTCTTCTTCGCATAAACAGATACCGTAATACGTGAGAGTGGTCGTACAGTACTGCGGGATTCGGAGACTCAGCCGTGTTCAGGAATAAAAATTCGTCACTTCTCACAATGTGTCGACAACCTCGTTCCATTCTACGCGCTGAGCCACGCTCCGCACAGGCCTTGATTCCCATGTTCTCTCCTCGTATGTCACAGTGACATGATATTGTCTTTTCTTCCCAAGGAGGGTCTTGAGACGGGGAAGATTGTGAGCTCTGAGGACTGGAAGAGGATAGAAATTTAGGACTTTTCAGAGCACGATGATAAAGATACGCACCTGTGACCTGGAGAGGGATCAAGCCATGTTCCCTTGCATGTTCCATTTCGCTGGCTTGAGGACGACTACACGGGAATCTTGAGGACCTGGTCTACAGTAATGATTAATAGATAGAAAGACATCGGGCGCGAGATTGGCATACAAACTTGGGATCACCAATATGAGAGATTGGGGTAGTGGTGGGCAATGGCCGGCAGACGACCTGAGGGCGCAGCCTGGGCGCTTCAGTTCACCGATATCGTGAACAAACAAATAACTTGGACAAACAAAGATCCTGGAGCCACGTTCCATACATTGGTAACAGCGCCACGCAAAACTCAGTCATATCAGGCCTTGGCTTATCATACCACGTCTCGAGAACACAGGCGAGCACCAGAATCATGCTACTTTCCAAAAATCAAGAAAAACATGGCATTGTTGTGCATGTCGTTACTACGGCTTCCTCAACGTTAGCAGGGCCAGTCTGGTCCGTTGGCCTCGAGGCGACACTTCGTATTGTTCTACTGTAGCGCTCCGCTGTCCGTTACCCCATGGACTATACCGTAATGAGGATAGTTGGTGGTAACAAAAAAATGACATCATACCACGTGATTGTAACGGTCACAGTTACGCTCCCACGCTTCGGAGAACCCCACTGTCACGCACTCACGAATGTGACTGTCACTGTGACGTCCCGACGTGCCCTCCTCCTCAGTTAGTTAGTTGCTCCCGCCGCCGTACTTACCAATTATGGCTGGTATATTCTGTTGTCAGGAATATGACAGATCCACGAGGATGTAAAAAAAATTGGACCTTGGATGGGGAATGACAGAATGCAGGCCATTAACCTGGCAGTTGGTGCTCTGAATGCAGACTTGTATAGATAGTTGCTCCGCTAACAACTTTTTTTCCCCACCTTTTGACAGGTTCTCGCCCTCCAAAATCTCGCTCGCCACTGGGGTCTGGCTTCGACCGATAAGCTTCAAGCTTTACACCTCCTTTCGGCTTGGCCTTACAGAAATCGAGCCTGCAGACCTTCGTGAGTATTCTTCTCTTGGCCTTCTTTTATCATTCCCTTTTCCAGGCTCATCCCATCACTGACTCGGTTCTCGTTTCCCCCACAGATGGCACGGTCCTTCATTTCGGTGCTGTACAAGGCGCAGAATGGGTTAAAGGGCGTACGTATTCCCTCGACACACTTCTCGGCGTCGAGCGGCCCAGACCTCGAACCGGAAAGCCCAACGTTTAGACTGGTCGGGGTCAGGTTCGGATCCGAACCTGAACCCATCTGGCAACACCGCTGCCAGTGACCGTGGCTGACACCGACTTCCCATTCTCAATTCCCTACTGGAGTTGTTCTCAGCTGGTTGGAGAACGTGAGAATGAGAGGAAGAGCGGTCATTTACGTGCACTGTTACTGTCCAACTGCGCCACCACCCTCGTCAAGGTATTACTTCTCATCAACCCCTCTTCCTCCCGTCAGATTTGGCTCCTACAGCTTTCCCGCCACGATGATGCCCTCATCGATACTGAGGCTTGCTTGCTTCTCCAACCAGGTTCATTCAAAGCGTTGCGCACACAGGCATGCATCCGGCTTCATAGTGAACAGTGCAAGATACCATTGCGGACTTTTGGGCTGCCCTCGAGCAAGCCGAGTTTGAGAGCATAGACGCGGACGTTTGTGCATTTCAAGGCGAGCTCAAACAGGCCGAGGCGTAGCAAGACAGGATTGTTATAAAATACCCGGTGTACCACGTGATTGCACCGAGGAGGACATCAAAAAGGTGTAACGACGTGAATCGACAAGGTGCGTTTCCTCACCTATCCATTCGTGGGTTTTGTCTAAAACTTTGCTTTTTGGGTTGGTTGTTGGTGCAGGGCGGCGACGAAGAAAATATCAGAGTCGTTAAGACTCATGCAGTGCTTTCGGATCTGTGGAGGCGCGAACGGTACGATCTCGGTGAGGATGTTTGCTAGATCGGCGGGGTTCATACCGGAGGGACGTCGCATATGCGACGACGAACCTGCCATGCCATCTTCATCTTCGCGCAATTTGACGGTGCGGGTGGTAGCGGGGATTCTCATTGTGGAGGTCCGCCAGGGCACCACATAGATTCCGTGTGTTCTAACCTTCAGCTAGTGCCCCAAAGCTCGCTACAATTTTTGCTGTTGGACCGGAGGACGCAGTCCGTCGGCAGTGTCAGCGGCGAGGTCCTTGAAAGTTTCTCGAACATGCAAACCCTCGTTACATCGCTGTCGAGTTGTCAACATACCCTACCGAAATAATGTGGCAAACTCATACGCTGAACTCGGCAAGTGCTGATGGTAGGTGTCGTTTATAGCTCCTCCAGGCTAACATGAAATGCTGATACCTCGAGCAGCATTCGAATGCCACACCCGAGAAAAGAGGGCCACGATTAATGCTACCGAAGCAGATATACAAGGTATCGTTAACTGATTGTCATTATCGATGTCACAGACTAGGTCTTGTACTACTTTGCATTTGACTTCTCTCAGAGATGAGACTTTGCATGGTATTGTACAATTGTGATCAACAAGTTCAATACATAAAGGATGAAAAGTACAAGTGATTCCTTTTTGTTGGAATGTATTGGTGCTTCGGGATGAGATACTGGATGCCGAGAAGAATGACTCTGCTAGGTCAGAGGAGCCTGAAGAATTGAAAGTGCCGCTATCGTTATCGGCGCTCTGAGAGCAACCCGGGCTGTATCATAGACGCTCCCCACTATCTTAGGATAGCCCTACAATTTTTTGAGGCCCCCTCGCGTTTTTACGAGGCCAATGCCTCACATGAGGATCGAGCGCGCCTGAGCGTCATCTCGTCTCGTTGATACCTTTTTTTCTCTCGTTTCAACTTAATACCTCAACCTGTAATCATACAAACAGTTTCTATGTACGAGGGACTTAAATACGTCAAATAGAATGCAGTGAGGGCATCAGTTTTTCCCTCTTGTTTTTGCGCGCGTTTTCATGTTCTCTCAGTTTCCCCACTTGTTTTCATTCGTTTCTCCATTCAGAACTTCAATTATCACACTACTTTTCACCCTGCTTTTTCTATGATGCTATCAAGACCTGACAAGAACAAACGCTCTCCAGTGAGACACGCGGGGTCGGAAAGTAGTCACGGGAAGGGGTACTGGTCGAGGTAGAGAGGAGTGAAAGCGGGGAACTCTCCCTGCTTGTGAGTTCAAATAAAATGGGAAAAGGGGATCAGAGGGACGAAGGGGAGGAAAGGAGGAGAGTAGCGGCAAGTAGGATGAAGAACGCGTAGAAGTCCCAAGTCGAGGGATCTAAGCGAGATAAGCGGAGGCTAGAGGGAGAATAGACGAGATTTTTGAGGGAAAAGAAGTCGAAGAAACTTGAGGGAAAACTTAGAATCAGGCGAGATTTCGAGAACAGAAGTGAGCGGCGAGATTTCGCTGGCTCGTTTGTACATTCCGAAGCTGTATTTAAGTACATTCGAGCCGTGTAATCTAAAAGGGGGGGGTAAACGCGTCGAAGTCGGAAGCATAGGTAAGTATCGAGGCTATCGGTGCGAAGACAAAGGCCATGAAAGTAAGAAAAATATATCGGAACTGAGATAGGTATGAAAGGGAGGAGACACGAAGCTAGGGCGAAGCGGGGAACAAGGAGGAAGGGGACGAAATCATGAAAGGAAAAAGGGGACTAAAATAATCTTCGAAGTCGCGTGCACCCTCAGAATGCTTCACGGGATGCTCGCGGTCTCTTCGAGAGATCGCTAGGCCGTCAGCCTAGAACGTGGGCGCGGCGCGAGACACAGCACGCAGCCCGAGACGAAAGGGAGAAAGCTAAGCACAAAAAGAGGAAAGATGCCATACTGAGCGAACAATGGGAAACGCGAGGCACACTAGCACGAAACGGGAGTCACAAGTCACGAGAGAGAACTCAGAACATGAAAGAAACAAAGGAGAAAAGCAGAGAAACGTCGTGCAACGCGAGGCCGCAGAGGACGGGGGTATGGCCGAGGCGTAGTCGGGTCGTGGCCGAGGGCGATCGTGGCCCATTTCGAGATCAAAAACGCGCGAGAACGAGATCTAAACAGTCGAGGGATACGGCGAGCGGTAGCACGAATCGAGACGAGAGGAAACGTGAGTTGGGCGTACGGAGTTGCGTAGAAAGAGGTTTCGGGGCCAGCCGCTAAGCTGACCCTACAGGAGGATGGGAAGGATGGAGAGTGGGGAGGATATGGAGATAGAAATGGAGACGGATGGAGAAAAGGAGAGGCAATCCTGAGACAAGTCCATCATGATGTCCATGCTACGGCCGTGGCCTGTGGGTCAACGTAACAGGAGGGATGGGCGAGAGACGACAAGGATCGAGTCTTGAATGAGTATTGTGGAGGAGCCTAGAGTCATTGTTGGATGAGGAGGACTTGTTTGGGGAAGGATGCATGGTGGATTGAGGCTGCGATGAAAGCAGTGTTGGAGAATAAAGGAATATGGGGAAGAGACAAAGCCGTGGTTGGCGAGCGTCATGGCTGAAGCCCCACAAACACCGTTAGCGGCTCGATACTGTAACGTCCTTTAAATCTTCCAGCGTACTACATATGGGTATTCGGTCCGCCCAAAACGGGAAGAAAGTCCGCAGTACGTACTTGTTCTAACGCGCACTGCTGGTGGCGGTGGCAGTGTCAAGGGTGAGGGGACGCATCTGACGGCCAGGGCTGTTGGTGGCTAGTCAGAGGCAGAGAATCAGCAGGCATACCTGGTGGGTATGCTTGAAGCACCGCTGGAACAGTAGCATATCTATCTTCCTCGACAATCAGTGGAGCAGGCTACAATATATCAGTATCAGGCAGCGAGGAAACCAGGATCAATCTTACTATCTTGGTTTGGGGGGTGAGCCTATCCATCCATCCGACGCACCAGCCCGTCTCCGCCTGCTGCCATGGGCAGCATCATTAAAACATAGTCCATCTACAGGTGGTCGATAACCAATGTCGGCCCCTGGGATCGCTGAGGGAACCTGTGGAGAGGCGGTGGAGGATACGGACTCGGCGGTGGTCTGGCTGGGCACCGCGGAGGCCTGCGACGCATATCTGAGTCATATGCAGTGAGAGGCTCTGGAATTGGGACAGTAATCGGCCGTATGGGGGTAATTCGGTATGAAGTGTCAGGTTGGCACTTTGAGGTTGTGGGCTATGAGGATCATGTCGGAAGTTTGGGGCACGAATGCGGGTGGTGCCAGTGGCTGAACTTGCACAGCACTCGAGGGATGCACTGGTGAAGCTATCCAATAAATGATTTGTCGATAATTGTCCATCCCACAACGCGAGCTTGTGCCTTGACGCCATCCAGTACGTCGCGGATGCGGTTGAGGATATCATGATCTATACCGGGAGCTATAGGCCTGACAGTAGCACTTGAGATTACGGACGGTGTGGGAGATACGGAAGTCTGGGAAAGATATTCGCCTGACGCTGGAGGGGAACATGATATAGGCATCAAGGGGAGGACCTTAGACAAAGGAGAGCTAGATCGTGAAGAGGGTGGTGGTGACGATGGAGAGGAAGAGGATATAGGCGAAGATGACTCGTTGGATTTGGGCTCTACCACTATCAAGCTGAGGTCATCCGAGTGGAGAACGTGTGCTACGTGGAGGGGGTGTCAACGGAATGGGAACGAGTCGCAGGCTTGCCTTCTCAGTCACAGGGGGAGGTCTTGTAGGGTACTCGGGTGCACCACGGGACTCACGCCAAGATACAACGCTACTCCCACCAACGGAACGGTCCTTTAACTCAACGGGCGGAGGGACTACTTTAGGCGCCTCCTTCCCGCGCATGTAATCGGCGAGATCGCGAAGTTCATTCTGAAGGTCCCCAAGATGATCATGAATGCCCTGATTGTCGCGCTGTCTGTCGCCCTCCAGGCCATGAATGCCATGAAGATACTGGAGAAGACGGTTAACGTCATCTGTAACGATGACGCTCGGTCTCTCGGAAGGCGCTCCTTCTGAGGGTATGGCCAGGTCGGAATATATGGATGGAGTGCTGCCAGGAGGACTGATGAAGTCGTGGGAAGCGTCTCAGGGCTGGGAATCGGCGAAGGACCAGGTAAATACGGTGGAACGAGAGTGATAGGCCTTGAAGCAGGCACAGGAGGCGGCGTTACCGCTACAGGACCGCTCAGATGACTTGATAGAGGAGGGAGAAGGGATCGATACAAACTCTGACCACGGGAACTTAAGCATCCCGAATGTGCGAGTAAGGGCCAGGAGTCGCTGCCTCAGTGCCGCCTCATAATAGGATGGCTACGTTTGCAAGGAGGTGTTGAGTCTTGAGACCATAGCAGCAGGCTGGCAGAAATGAGGGGGGAGGATGCGTCAGGGAGGTGTTGGTCCAACACCAATGCCATTCCACACGCTGGTCACTGGCATCAGGCGCTCGGGCAGTCGCAATGGCGCCACCAGCACGATCCTGATGCCAAGAGTTTCGACATGGTGTGTATGGTTCCCCTCAGCGCCGAGAAATGACACGAGGCCATCCCTCATCGGAGGGGACAAAAAGGGATGAACAGGGATGGATGGGAAGCAAGGAAACAAAAAAAAAACAACAAGTCAGTGAGGCAAAAGAGTGGAGATGGCGTACCTAGCAATGCCTGAAAGGGAAGCACCCCTCAGACATCCAAATGCCCCTCCAACGCGGGTGTGTTCGAAATGAATGGGACGTTGACGCCATGCGAATGGCTCTACGCAGTCCCCCCTCAAGCGTGCTGTTGGCAGCAGTGGCAGCAGATGGCATTACTAATAGTGTTGAGGGCAAGGGTGAGGAGAGTTGGCTCAGAGACCTATGGCACAAGCTGTGGGGTCGACTTTTGATAGCGGTGGTCGCTGGCGTCATGAGCTCGGACGACCGCAAACGCAGCGCCAGCGTGGTCCAGACGCCAAGGACGTCAATGCGGTTTGAGTGGCTCCACTCAGTGCCAACTCTGCCGAGGAATGACACGAGACCATCCCTCGTCGAAGGGGAAAAGGGGGGAGTGAGGAAACCAAAGCAAACTACAGAGAGGTCAGTGAGACAGAAGAGTGGAGGCAGCGTACCAAGCGAGACCCGAAAGGGAAGCACCCCTCAGGCATCGGGGAGAACCAGGGAAACGGCCAGGGGAAGGAGGGGGGTGCAACAAACAAACCCACCCGAGGCAGAAAGACACCACGTCGGTCCTGCTCGAGAAGAGTTTTGTGCAGAGTGTGTGAGTCGTGAGATGTGTCGAAATTGCCAGAGTGTTGCGGGAGAGGGACAAAGTGACATGAACTATGAGATGGAGGAGTCGAAGTCACAAGAGTGCGGGTAGCGGGAAGTGAGTGAAAGGACTACGCAAATCGCTACCACGTACGGACTTAGCGCTTGCAACACGGCATTTGGGCAAACACCTGTCGGTCCTGTCCTTAAGCTTAAGCACCCATGTGGTTCTGTCATCGCCGTAGAGGCCTTTTTTTTGTCGGCATCGATGCCGGAAGCATAATGGACTATTTGATGTGCACTCATCCGTTACACCCACATGCTCTAAATTTCAGGAGACCCGGTATATGACATGCCCGGTTGCTAAACACTTTATAAATACGATAGAGAATGTACAGTACATATTTCAATTTTTTCCCCTCAAATCACCGACATCTGTCCTATTTTGGGTGGCGGCGGGAGGCGCTTCTCCCAAGCGTTACATTGAGTGACCCATACGTAAGCTTTCCTTTCTTGGTCGGTGTGACGGTGTGATCTTATATAAGCTTTCCTCATTTGGTAACAGTTTTTGTTACCACCAACCATCCCCGTAATGACTTCGATCACGTGACACAATCACGTAATTTGCCGGTCATCAGCTTGGTCGCGGTTTATGGATGATCTTGTGGACCGACTCGCCGAGCTCGAATTCACGGTAGATTTTTGCTGATCGGTATGTCGATCTCTACGGTCCTTATTCTCTTCATTTCACAGCTCCCATTGATCAAGCACGATCTACTCTCGATAATCTCTGAATCCATGCTAACACCAATTCCCGCTCAGCTCTGGGACCAGCTCTTAGCTCTATCGAACTTGACAAGATGCTCCGGCAGTTCTTGATCGCAAAGAGGTGCTCTTCCATGAGGAATGGTAACTGAGCGATCTCACTGAGCGCAACACAGAGCGCATCCATCAGAGTGAGTAAATGAGCTCTCCGTGCCGAGGATGAAGACTGATGCTGCGTATGACGGTGGGACAAGGTTGCGGAGTGGTTGATGGAAGAAAGAACTTGAAATGGGGCGTCTGACCTCGCAGGGGAAGGCAAACCCCGGTATTCAAAAGGAGGTACTAAAACGTGATTGGTTGAGTATAGGATTGCGGGGGGGAGAAGAAGGAGCGTCTTTATTGATTTCAAAAAACAACAGCACACATAAAAGTCTATCCAGATAAACTATGAACATGTACCGTAGTCCAATTCGATCCGTGTACAAAGTTCGACATATCAAGCCAAGTGTTGTGTCTGCCTGCAATCCAGACTGTGTTAGATCTATGAAAGTATGGCCGGTGAATCTGGGGATCCATAAGAGAAGTTCGCCATCTTCGCCACACATCCACCCATCACTATTAACCAGAAACTCGTTCATAAAATCGATCTTCTCAGTATCCTCCATTCTGACCTTCCCCACACGAACGTGTGATCTTGTGAGCCCGTGACTCGGTACGCTGCCCGTCCGGTGATAGTGCGAGTCGACGATTGAGGTATCAGGAATCGGGCTGCCACCTCTCCGAGCCTGACGGGGCATTCCATAGACGAATCGTGCGATCAGCTGAGGCTGAGGCTATGTGCTTCCCGTCAGGTGAGAATGCAACGCAGAATACTTCGATAGTGTGTCCAATATATGGAGACGCTAAGGGCTTTCCTGTTGCGACATCCCATAGGCGAATCGTACGATCTCCGAGGTCGAGGCGATACATCGCCCATTCGGCGAAAATGAAACAGAGTAACTCGGTGGAGTGTCCAGTAAATGGGCCTGCTATGGTCTCGCCTGTTGCGGTATCCCACACACGAATCGTCTGATCTTGCGAGGCCGAAGCGATGTGCTTCCCATCTGGAGCGAATGCAACACATCAAGAGGACCAGCGTGTCCAGTAAACGGGTCTCCTATAACCACTCCTTTTGCAGCATCCCACACACGAATCGTGCAATCTTTGGATCCCGAGGCGATCTGCTGCCGTCGGCGAGAATGCCACGACATGACCGAGTCTGTGTCCAGTAAACGGGCCCCTATGACTCTCCTGTTGCGGCATCCCACACGCGAATCGTAGATCGTGCGAGGCCGAGGCAACAGACGCCCATCTGGTGAAAATGCAACACAGTTGACTATCTGTGTGTCCAGTAAACGGGCCCGTTACTGCCTCTCCCGTTGTAGCATCCCACATGCGAATTGTGTCATCATTCGAGCCGACGCAATGCGCCGCCCGTCCGGTGAGAAGCAACAGATCGACCCATCTGCGTGTCCAGTAAATGGGCCCACGGTGACCTCTCCTGTCGTGACATCCCACACCAAATTCTGTGATCGAGCGAAGCCGAAGCGATGCGCTGGCCATCTGGTGAGAATGCAATCGACATGACCCAGTTGGTGTGTCCAGTAAATGGGCCTGTCATGCATCTCTGGTTGCGAGACCCCACACACGAACTGTGCGATCGAATGAGGCGAGGCAAGGCGCTGCCATCTGGGGAGAATGCAACAGAATACACCTGATCAAGGTGTTCAGTAAACGGGCCTGCTACAGCCTCCCGGTCGTGGCATCCCACACCCGAATCGTAGAATCGTCGAGGCTGAAGCGATGAGCTGTCCGTCGGCGAAAATGCAGCAGAGATGACGTATCTGTGTGGCCAGTAAATGGGCCAGCCATGACCTCTCCTGTGGCGGCATCCCACACACGGATCGTGTGATCGTACGAAGCCGAAGCGATGCGCTTTCCGTCTGGCGAGAATGCGACAGATCTGACCGTTCGGTGTGACCAATAAACGGACCTGCTACAATATCCCCTGTCGCGGCATCCCACACGCGAATTGTTCGATCGTCTGACCCTGAAGCGATGCGCCGCCCATCTGATGAGAACATAACAGAGCTGACCCAACTGGTGTGTCCAGTAAACGGGCCAGCCACGACTCGTCCTTTGCAATATCCCACACTAAGATGGTGCTATCTCCCGAGCCTGAGGCGATGCGCTCCCGTCAGGCGAGAATGAAATGGAGTTGACCAAATCAGTGTGTTCAGCGAATGGGCCCGCTACAGCTTCTCCAGTTGCGGCATCCCACACCCGAATCGAACAATCATCCGAGGCCGAAGCAATGGACCGCCCGTCTGGCGAGAATGCAACTGAATACACCCCATCAGTGTGTCCAGTAAACGAACCCACTACGAACTCCCCAGTTGTGGCATCCCACACACGAATCGTGCGATCGCGGGAGCACGAGGCAATACGTTGCCCATCGGGAGAGAATGCAACAGCGTCGACAGAGTCGCTATGTGCCGGAATCGTCATCTCCAGTGCTGGCCAATAAATCAACTTCCCGCGCTCCAAGGAAAACGTGTGAGGAAATTGGCCAAGGTAACGTTTGACGATGTCGGAAGAGGATGGTGCGAGTGGCAGTGCTGAGATATATATATGCGGGGCGCTCCTTGCGATAGCCATTCCAAAGTACCGCACAAATGAAGTCGCATCGTTCACGAATGCCAACAAGCTCTCCATTTCCGTTGGGAAGACTGCTGCGATTTAATGCAATAATCAATACACGTCATATTCAATATGGGATGTACATACCTTCCTCTTGTCAGAACCCAGCCATGTCTTCAGAGATGACAATGCTGGTGAAGCAACGCTCACTTTGCTCTTCACGCTAAGCACTTCTAACCAAAACAGAAACTTGGTCTCGAACAGGGATCGAAGTTTCACGAACAGGTCTTGCTCGAAAGCAACATGTTCTAAATGGCCTTCCCAGAAAACGCAGGAATACGATAATCCAGGTGGAATGTGCTTGGAAATTCGAGATTCAAGGTCTGGAACATCTGGATTCGCTAAATATGACGACTCCAGTTCGCAAATGTTGAACTTGAGACTGTCGACCATTAATCCAAGGCACGAATGTGCCAATTCACGGTGCGAACCCCAAGGTCCACATAAAACTCATTGCTCTTCTTATTGACCAGAAAGTCGCGAAATGAGGTGTGGAGGGGGACGATGGGACGCGTTCGATCAGATGACGTCACGTTACTCAGCAATGAGCCGAGGTGGCGGAGCATTTCGATGACCGGACGAGAGTCCTCTGGGTCATCAATGGGGGCATGTCGACGCAGAGCGATCAGGGAATGAAGGGATAATGGTTCGATAGCAGCAAAAAGCTGTCCCATCACCGAACGAAATAGAATCTGTGCTTCATGCGGCTTGAAGTACCCTGCCAGAACTTCTTCATATAGCCTGTCCAGTGGATCCTGTCCATTCCGATCCCGAGAGTGTCCTAACAGGCGCTGTACGCACTTCTTCTCGCTAAACCCAAAGCTAGCAGGAGGCCTAGTTATGAGTCCGCTTGCAACGGCTGCCCATTGGAACAACCCTCTGCCGCCTTGGCCAGTTCGCGCCATGATCTTTGAATACCTCCGGAGGAGCCTCTTCTGAAGGTACATGCGAATATCTTGCTCTGTCTTCGAAGCCAGTTTGGATCATCCATATAAAGCGTGTCGACAGACGATGCTCGTGCGAACACAGATTCGATCCCATCTTCTGGCCTCGCGTGATGAATATGCGGAATTCCGCTGGTAGCTTCTCCAGGTGTTCAGCAATGAATGTGTGGATACCGATTTCGCCGACGCGTCCCCACTCTCATCCAACGCATCGATAACGATCAGAATCGGACCGGGAAGTGACAGATCTCAGCGGCTCGAGGAGAAGACTTTCAAAAAGTGTACGATAGTCCGGGTGCCACGAGAGATGAATTATCCTTGATGATTCGTCCAAGAGCAAGCTTGAATGCGGGATAACGATCAGAGAGATCACGAGCGAGTGTCGTGAACAGCTGATAAGCCTCGTCTTTGGATTGTTCTTTTCTCAGGAAAGCAAAGTAAGACCGAGATTCCTCTTGTCAAACTGACGTGCGACTTCATGTGCAATCGAAGACTTTCCCGTGCCTGCCTGCCCAAGGAGGACGAGCCCACGTTGAGATTCAGGATTCTGACCCACTTGACAATATGGTCCAGGAAATCTTCTCGTGTGCCTGGAAGACAGCGCTTCTCATCTCCGAATCGCCACCCTCCTTTATAAGGCAATTCTCTGATTTGGCGTCCAGTTCTGCGTTCCTCGTGTCAGGTTGACAATCCGACAATCTTGTCACCGTAAGCACGCACCAGCTTCTAGCACAGCAATCTCTGTCGTGACAGCAGCACGAGCAAGGAAATTGTCTCGCAGACGGACGAGATTGGTGCGATACTGATGTATTTTTCCATCCACCCGTCCGACAATACTCTTCAAGGTACGCTTTCCTATAGACCACCTGTTTGTAATTACGAACGAGAGAGAACAAGATGACGTACCTGCGTTCACATCCTCAGCATATGATCTGATGAATTCGGCACATTCGGAGACACATTCCAGCATCTCCTCCAGGATTTTCGCTTGCCTAGACTCCGGCTTGATGTTCCTTAGATTCTCAGCCTCTTCTGCGAATCCAAAGGCATCTCGTATCGCCTCAAGTAATGCTTGGATGTTGCCGTCACGCTGAACCTGCTGTAGCAAAGTCTGGCAGAATGAAAGAGAAAACGGTGAGTATCCCAGGTGCTCAGAAAAGGGGGAATGTAAGAAGACAAACCTTGGGGATCTTCGAGAGCAGACTCCATGCTAGACTTGCATATGGATTCAGCTGAAGAACGGAAATTAGCTCAGCACGAATGGTTAAAAGCCGATTCTGGACATACTGCTGCGATTGGACCAACGGTGTCCATCACCAACTTGACCACATTCACAGCGCTATTCCATGTTTTTATCGTATTGATAGCTTCCTCGGCGCGACGGAGAGTAGCACGTGATGTGTCTGTATCACTTAGCGGCCTATCCGCCACAGAAGCACCGCTCTCAATAGGAAGGTCACCCTTCTGAGATAACGGAGAGATAGGCACGGAAACTGACGTGAGTTGCATGGCTTCAGTGTTGGCTGAGACAGTGTGACGTACAGAGCTTCCTTCAGCAACAGGGATATGAACCGCCATAGGGCTCTGGGTGTTGACCACCCCTGTCAGAGAGGGACCCGCATCCGCCGACACGGTAATTGTTAGGGTGAATGTGTTCGGCTCCGACAAATGCATATCGCGTCCACCCGAGTCGGTACTGCCGAAAACTATATCAACTTCTATGTAGGACGCTGAGCAAGTCGTATAAATAACAATTCTAAGAAATAGACGAACCGTGTCCGGGTTCACAGACTATCTCCTGCCTTCCAACGAGGATGTCTCTCGTCATGGTCTTCTTCGCATAAACAGATATCGTAATACGTGAGAGTGGTTGCACAGCGCTGCGAAAGGCTCAGTTATATATTGAAATCAAACGTGTCATCACTCACAATGCGCCGACAATCTCGTTCCATTCTACGCGCTGAGCCACGCTCCGCACAGATCTTGATTCCCACGTTTTCTCCCCATAGGTCACAGTGACATGAAATCGTCTTTTCTTCCCAAGGAGGGACTTGAGATGGGGAAGGTTGTGAGCTTTGAGTACTGGAAGAGGACAGAAATTTAGTACTTTCAGAGGACGATCACAAAGATACGCACCTGTGACCTGGAGAGGGATCAAGCCAGGTTCCATCTCGCTGACTTGAGGACGACCGATGGACCCTACACGGGAATCTTGAGGACCTCGCCTACAGTAATGATTAATAGATAGAAAGACATCGGATGAGAGACCTTGGCATACAAATTCGGGATCATCGATATGAGAGATTGGGGCGGTGGTGGGCAATGGCTGGCAGATAACCTGAGGGCGCAGCCTGGGCGCTTCAGTTCATCGATATCGTGAACAAACAACTTGGACAAAACAAACATCCTGGTGCCACGTTCCAGACATTAATTAGTAACAGCGCCACGCGAAACTCAGTCACGTCAGGCCTTGCTTGTCATGATATCTCTCGAGAGCACGAACGAGCCCCAGAAACATCCAAAAAAAAAACATGGCATTGTGGCCCGGCCCGTTACGGCTTCTTCCTCAATGAATCTGGTCAGCTTGCTGACTCGGAACTGCAGGTCAACTCCACCTGCCATTCCTTCCGTCCAGCCAAACGCTACGTCTTACCTTCCTTCCCCTCCGCCACCTGATCCAACCCTGTACCACGGGGATCGCGTCCTTGTCATAGCTATATGTTACGGGATATAGATGCTGATGTTTTGTTTTTTTTTTCAAAACTGCCGGTAAACCTTTGGGTAAACTTTATTATTTATATTTTTCAGATTAGTTGTCGCAACTCCTCATCCGAAATTTGGACTGTTTTTTTTTTTTTTTTTTTTTTTTTTGGAATTGGGGTTTATAGTCCCCGCGTGTATTGTGACAAGACTTGCTAACAACGTAGTACACGGAATTCTGTGCATAAAGGGTAAAGAACAAAGACTAACTAGTTTGGACCGGCGTGCAACATCCCAAGAAGGCCCCGCAGAGGGGGTGACCCGATTACCCAAAGGGCCCCCCAAGGCAGGCTGGACTCGAACCAGACGCGTCGCCTCCTAGTAGTAGAGACCCCGCCCTAAACCCACAAAAATGAACAAGCGCATAGATACGGTAGCGAAAAAAGGAGGCGTGGAAAGAAAGAGTAAAAACAGGAGGAGTAAGGGAAAAAGGCAGGAGACATGCAACAAGTCCGAAAGAAGAGAGGAGGAAGGCGGACCGAACCTCGCGGAAGGGTGGGACCTAGACCGGAGGTGGTGGTGGCACCTGGAAAGGAGGGGGGGGAGCCTGGTTTGAGGGAGTCTTGGCAGGAGGGGGCTTCTGCTTCCATTTCTTCACGACGCCCCGAACTCCGAAGAGAAAGAGGTGACGATCGGAAAGCAGAGTCTTGAGGCTAGAGCCGTCTGGATCCTCGAAGGCAAACATGAGGGAGGAGACAGCGCCGGTGGAGTAAGAGGAGGGAGAGCGGACCCATGAGGGGCGAAGGGTGATCGGGAGGGAGGCGTAAGCAGGGTTGAGGGCAACCAGGGCACGATGACACTCATCCGGGGACACGGCACCAGATGAAGGGGAGACTCCGGTCGGGACGCCATTGACGGTGGCACGCGACCATTTGACATTAGGGCGGGGGGCAGGGAGGGGAGAGGAGGCAGGGAGGGAAAGGTGGGAGGAAAGAATACGCGAGATGTGAGGGGAGGAGGCCTGAAGGGTGGCGAGAGTCCCATGGGGACCCCCAAAGACAACGAGGTTGCCTTTCGCCGTCCATTTCACGGCAGAGAGGGGAGGTTGAGGGGGGGAGGAAGCCGCGAGGTCCGTGTTTAGAACTCCGCAGATCGTGCTGGGGTCGGGGCGTGGGGCACCTGGTGGGAGGAAGGAAGCCAGGGAGACCACGAGGCTGGGGCACGAGGGCCTGGCAACGGCTTTCGCCGCGTAGGAAGGGGGGGAGGGCTTAGGGGAGGGGGCTTTAGGGGGGCCTTTGGCAGGAGCCTTAGCAGCAGCGGGGGCCTTCACGGGAGGGGGGGGAGGGGCAGGAGCATTGACCTGTTTCTGGAGGTCGGCCATCGCCACAGAGAGCGACTGGAGGGTGTTCTGGATCACAGAGAGGTCCAGAGGTAAGGGGGCGGGGGGTAGTGTTGCCGCAGCCCGGCTCAAAGTCGACCCGAAAGCCGGAGCCAGTCGCGTGATCGACTGACTTAGCCGAGCTGATCGTGAGAAATGAGTCGGCTCTGAGAGCCATGACTTCGACTTAGCCGTGACCACGAGTCGACTCAAGCCCCTGGCAACCTCTGGTTTGCTTTCCCGCCTCTCTGTTGCCGCGTCCCCCCCTCTCACTCTTCTCACTCTCGCCGCTTCCCCCCCCCTCTCGCTATCCTCTCTCTCTTTGCCACACCTACCTCTCTGATGCCGCGATTGCTGCCCTTTGGCAGCCTTTCACCCTCCCACGCCTCCGTAGGCATAGTCAGCGGTGCGTCGCGTTTTTTTTTTTGACTTCTCACACTGACATTTCTTTATTTTCCTTCTCTCCCTTTGTCGTCCGCTTCCCCACCTCGTCCACCCAGGCCATCGTGTGGTCATGCTTGTCCCAACACCAACGGTGATGTCTCCCTCCCTGCTGCTGCTGTCCCTGCACCTGCCTCAGCAACTGCCGCCGCTGCCACCAACGCTCGCTTACAGAGCTCGAGCCCGGTCACCACCACCATCACATTGATGACCTTCAAGGTGACCGGCACGGGAAACCAGCAGTTCCAGTATATCGCGCCCCAATCTCCTGGTCCTGCAGGACCGATCATGCCTGTCCCGCTGTTCCCTTCGGCTGTCAGGGATTCTATTGCTACAATCATCCCAACCTCTCGTTCACTGGGTCATGACAGGAGACAGTCAATCGAATCAGCACTTTCAGGTGCGGATGAAACCACGCCTCGTTCTCGTAATCCTTCCGCCGCTCCGGCCACCCATGATGATGCTTCCCCTCCTCCCCGGGCTCCTCCACTGCCGTTGCTGCTGGATGTCCCATATTCCCTCCTCCTGCAGAGCTCATTCAGCATGCCAGGACTCCAATGTTTGGGTCACTCCGAGGTAGTTTACCTCATCAGCATGGTTCTAGCCTGCTCACCGATGCTCAAGGCCTTGCCTCATGGCCGTCCACCCATAGTTTCAGGTCTGCAGCCAATGCAGCGGTACCTCAAGCGTCGCACGCCGTCTTCTGCGACCGCAACCGCAACCGCTTGCGGGGGAGGTCTACGACTTCTCTGCAGTCTGATTGCAGTCGCAAACGGTAGTGCAGAAGGTGAAGAACGTACGCGCTGCACGGTGTGCAGCTGACTCGGCTCGCGCGAGATTTTCAAGCACGCAGCTCGCCCTCCCTCGATGACCTGCTATCTCACATAAAGCATCACACGGTTGGCTTACCGCTGACCCTTGCCTCTGGGAGGATCCCTCGCCCTCGCCGCCACAGGAGCAACCGCAGCTGGCCTGTGATCGCCGTGCGTCGCTTCCCGCGATGGGCAGTGCCCACTCCTCACTTTTGGACATGTCTAGGCACTTTCAAAGGAAGGAGGGGCTGAGTAGTAATGAACTTCATAATCTTTATTAGCATAATGATCATATAACTTCAGAGGGGCGAAAAAAAAGAAAAATTTTATTTATTTTTTTGTGTGGCTCAAGTCGACGAGAGCTGTGGCTTACCAAGTCCGCCCTTTCCGAAGACACACCAAAGAAAACTCGCCTGCATCATCATCGGCCCAAATTCCACTACTGGATCGCCATTCTTCTGCTTTTGCCCCCGGCGCGCTCACAGATCTTTACTTATCTAAGTTAGCAGTTCTATCTAACTTACGTGTACAGTGTCTAGCTTTCCGGCCATCTGTCGGTTATTTTGAACTTAAATGTCAATATGTACAGATTTATTTTTCTGCGCGTGTTTCTGCTTCTATTCCTGAAAATTTTCTGGCATCTGTTACGTGTCCATGATCATGACCGTAAACCTACAGTCCTCACCTTCTTTGTGCGCTGTTACAGTATCCATCCTGAATCGTCCACGAACATGCCACTGGCAGTATATTTGATGCCCTTCCCCCAGATCGGTACGTACCCAACTTTCCAAATTCTAATCCATGCCGCCCCAAAAGCATCGAACCGCTCCTGGCGCTCCGTCTCTCACCATACCTCGGCGAACTCGCAGGGCTCCTGCCCGTCCACAAGCGAATACTCAGGAATCAGGCGAAGACTTTGATCTAGAGGATGTCTATGAGCCAGGCGATGAGCCTCCCGACAGCCCGCCGCTATTACCCCTGCTAATGAGATTAATGCTGACGTTATTCTCGTCAATGATCCTGAAATGCCACCAACTTCGCGCAAAAGGAAAAACGCAGAGGATATCCATTATTTCTTTGAAGCGACTAAGGACCGTCATCTATGTAAAGAATGCAAGTGAGTGCTCCCGTTTTTTTTTAATTTCAATCGGTTTCTGACTTGCGTAAACATTACACAGGAAAGCAAATTCCATTCGTTCGTATAAACTAACCACGTCGACTACGTCCAAACGCAATCACCTCAAGAACGACCACCATGACTTGTACTGGGCTACTGTAAAGGAGAAAGGATGGAAAATTCTGGATGAGTCAGTGGCATCTACTGAGACGGCTACATCACAAGGCGAACAGCCTGTCGAGTTCAAAGTGGACACCTTCCACAAGTATCTAATCGATTGGATGGTAGTAGATGATCAGGTAAGTTATCTACGCCCTTTTTGTCTTTATTTATATTGACGTTTCTGACTTCAAGTCCCTGAATCTTGTGGAATGCCTTGAATTTCGATCCTTGCTTCGTTATTTAAAAAGCGACTTGAAAGAATCAATGATTCCGCATCGGACAAAACTTCGTGAACTGGTCATTAACAATTGGAGAATGAAGTTCCTGGAACTAAAGGCGAACCTTGACGTACGTTACATTATGCTCTTATTTGATGTATTCCCACCATGTATACAGGATGCGAAAGGGCGAATTTCGGTGACGATGGATATGTGGTCGGATCAAAATCGTCGATCTTACCTAGCCATGACAGCGCACTGGATTACGCGCACTTCGCCCTTGCAGCTCAGGACAGCGCTCATCGCTTTTCATCGTCACCATGGACGACATGATGGAAAAACACTCGCCAATGTCGTTCTGCAGCTTCTCGATAGGGCTGGCATTACTCTCAAAGTAAGGGTATGTTCACTCGGAGGAATTACGCTGCATGGTTTCGATTTCTTTTAGATTGGGCATTTCACTATGGACAACGCGTCGGCCAATAAGTCCATGATGGAGGTCCTCCAGCCTATTTTAATCCATAGGGACGTCCCTTTCAACGCAGCTGATCGCCAGGTGATGTGCTATAGTCATATCGTCGATCTTTGTTCTGGATGCGTAATCCGCAATGTAGGAGCTACGGATGGCAATGAGTCTTCATCTGGTGATGAGACGGACAGCTCGGACATGTCTAACTGCATAGCGCTTGCGCGTTCTGTGGTTAGAGTCATTCGGGCATCGGGCACGCGTCGAGATGCCTTCCGTGATGCCATCAGGACCGGCAACAAGAAAGGCTATTTTAAGCAAGGAGATCCTGAGGAAATAGTTCAGCTCCCAGAGTTGGAGCTTCTGCAAGACGTGAAAACGAGATGGGATTCGGTCTATCACATGCTTAATAGACTCCGAATGTTGCGACTGGTGAGTTCAGCTTGTGGAAAGTGGTGCGTGCTAATCGATCCATCTAACAGGCCGTCGATTACTTCCTCGCCCTTCCTAATAATAGTGACCTTGCCAAGTACAAGATCTCAGATAACAACTGGAACCACATGAAGCATATCGAAGTCATTCTAGGCGTAAGTTACAAACGCGCGTCAATATATTGTGACCTGACTCTCCGATTTGCCAACAGGTCCCGCACAAGGTACAGCAAATTATGTCCGGCGAGAAAACCCCGATCTTGTGTGGTGCGATTCCTGCGTTCGAGCAATTCATGACAAGTTGGGAGAAGCTCGGTAATGAACGGCCCGAGTTGACGGAGCTCATCAATCCTGGCCTAACATTAGCATATAAATACTATTCACGAATGGATCACACTATGGTCTATGTCGTTACGATGTGTAAGTAAGCTTCTACTCCTAATCCCGACGAATCTGACATTCATTTTTGCAGTGCTGAATCCTGCGATACGCATGTCCTGGATCACTAAGCACTGGGAGGAGAAGTACCATAAAACAAGCGAAGAATATATTCTGCGACTCGTGAGACTACTATAATATATATCGTTTTGGACAGCATCTCATTTTCAATTCACAAGATGCGTGATTACCGCGAGAACAGTCCAAGTCTTGCTACCGGCAATAATGAAGAGCCGTCGACGCGGGCAACTGGTCGTTCCACAGCCATGCCGACATACTTCGCACTTGCGGCAGAATATGGCCTCGAAGAGTCAGATGACATTGGCTTTGAAGATTCGCGTACAACTGTGCAGACTGTTGAACAGGAATACCAATCCTATATTATGGGAGTGCTTTCGTCAAAGACCATCGACATTCTTCATTTCTGGGAGGTAAGTTGAATAATGATTACTTGACGTCTACTGACAGAATGTCCCCTGGCGGTGTCAGACTAATAGTTCTATATTCCCCACCCTATTTGCGATCGCGATGGATTACCTCCCAATTCAGGCTTCCTCTGTGCCTTGTGAGCGCGTCTTTTCGTCGAGCGCTGAAACGGACACAAAGCGAAGGAATCGTATCAGCCCTCTCCTGATGGAGGCGCTTCAAATGCAAAAGTTCCAGCTGAAGACGCAGCGTCTCGATTTCATGGAAGGTTGGATAACACCGGAGAAGCTGATGCTTGAGGTTGTTCCAGATAAAGATCTCCTGGAAGGGTTGAGTAAGGGCGATGCTTCTCAGGAAGATGTTGACAATATCATTCAATCTATCAGCCGATCGGAGGACTAATCGTTTGACTCGGACATCTTATGCTCTAACGCCATCTCATACCTCGTACTGTTACACTTTTACGTGTCTTCTCTGTACTTTTTTCTAACTAGCTTGCCTCGTGCCCCCTTTGTTCTCTTGATATTTCTGCTCGGACATATCCTTGTACCTCGTACTATCCCTCCCCCCTAGGATCACCCTTCCTTCCGAATCAGTCATGCAATGTCACACGCCATATTTCAGACTCTGATTGGCTGTTGCGAGCGCTAAGCATGCCATTTTGGAAATATTGTAAACTCCGACACAGGGTGTATGCCACGTTCACCTGTCTTATCTTCGCTATCTCGCTTCGCGCGTTCCTTACCTCGGTCTCCTCACCGGAGTCAACGAGTCACCGGCCCTGAATGTGGTTATGTAATCAAGTTGTTCTTTTGCAACGTTGAATGCAACGTTCATTGTGCCATTCACCACACTACATCTGTTCAAGTTCGGTATTGTGAGTAATTCCTAGTTTTTCAGTACTATGATAAGATATGTCATCTGACTTTCTGCCAGACTTGTTTCGAATCTTCACAATTTACATGGAAATTGTCCGAGTAGCTGGGAGGTTCAGGTTGCGAAGAAAACTGTCCTCAGGACCTGCTCGTATGTCAGAAAACATGTGCTTCTGTATTTGGCTCATAAGCTTTGGTGATTAGATGAAGTATACCTTGCATGTGATCTTTTATCTGAGGTCCCTGGGGATAACATCATCCTCAAATTTGAGCAAATGAGAAGTGCACCTCATACCCTGGAGCACGAGTTTCTTGTTTACAAGAAACTTAATGCTGGCAAAGGGGTTGGCATCCCTCTTGTGCATTGGTTTGGCATAGAGTCTTCCTTCAATGTGATGGCAGTCGAGTGCCTTGGCCCATCTCTTGACGACCTTTTTGCTCGCTGTGGTTTCCGATTCACGATGAAGACTGTTTTACTCCTGGCTGGGCAACTTGTAAGTAAACGTGTCTTCTGCTGCCATAACCAATGAGCTAACATGGACTATGTTCAGCTTCGTCGCCTACAATACATTCACTCTCGTAACATCATTCACCGCGATCTCAAACCCACCAACATCGTTATAGGTGTTGGGGACCGGTCCGATTTGGTGTACCTCATTGATTTCGGACTGGCGAAGGAGTTTAGGGATCCCAACACACACAAGCACATCCCGTACATTACAGGCCTTGACTTCATAGGAACGACTGCCTTCGCACCGATGAATAGTCACTCAGGCGTAGAGCTTGGAAGGCGTGACGACCTGGAGTCCCTTGCTTACATTTTATTTTACTTTCTTTGGGGCTTCTTACCATGGCAGGACTTGGGAGATGAGAGCGCCGTTCTGGAAAGCAAACGAGGAATTACCACGCACAAGTTGTTCCTGGGCCTCCCGGAGGCGTTCCGCATTTTCTTCGAACACTGCCAATCGCTCTCTTTCGATGACAAGCCTGACTATGACCACATTTATGGCCTATTCAACGACCTCCTATCACAAGAAGGAACTCACAATGACAGGATGTTTGATTGGGATGCATCTGTCAGAGCCAAGATTCGGAGTCGCAAGCAGCGTCAGTCACGTCCCGATAAACACAATCATCGTCGTGTAGGGTGAGTTTCCTGCATACATATTACATACTCACTACCAATTTCTTATTGCATTCTAACAATGTATGCAGGTTACACTCTACGAACAAGACTCCACGTCCTACAGTCTAGCAAGAGGCAACTCTAACTAGTTGCTGTTTCCATTTCCGAACATTATTACCTTTATTATACTGTGTTGACACACAAGTTGTTTTGTATGCACTGTAGTCTGTAAACAGTGTACAGTAGCTTGGTTTCCCGAATCTTAGGCTTGGGTGAGGTTTTCCATTAACGAGCGCGAGCGAACTTGAACAAATTGAAGTTCTGGTTATGTAAGTGCCAAGTTCTCTTTCACGATGCCCCTCCACTCGCCCTCCTCTCTGTCGCCGCCCTCTGTGAGCATGGCCCATGCCAGTGTGTCGCGAAATTTTTTTTGACTCCTCAAATTGACTCTTTTGACTTTCTTTGATGTCCCTTCCCTCCCTTTCGTCTCTGCCGACACCTTCTCGTCCACGTCCACGCCCGCGTTGTCTCACACACGCCCGCCCATGCCTGCCTCCTGAGTTGGGGATGAGGGTGAGACATTCAAACTGGTGCGTCACTGACTCGTTTTTTGGGGGCATTAACAACTTGCGCCCAGGTTCACCCTACCACATCCACCGCCTCAAGCACCACCCGGGGGCCGGGGTCATTCACACTACATCAAGGTGTCCGAGCGCCTGATCCCTGTGACTGGCGTTGTTGTGTGGCATCCCCCCGAATGAGTCCGCACCCCCCAGCTTACTCTCGTCGACAGCGATGCGCCGATGAGACCATTGTTCAGGGCCCCCAGTCCTTTCAGCATATCCTTCTTCATAGTTTTTATTAGCATAAAGATTCTACCTTACAACAATATTATATTTGGATTGATATGTGTTGAGAGCTGAACTTAGGAGGGGCAGAAAAAAAGGAATTTTTTTTAATTTAATTTGTGTGGCTCAAGTCGACTGAGAGCTACAGCTAAGTCGAAGTTGCCGCTCCTGAGTAGAGAACTCGGCTAAGTCAAGCCGTTCCCGGAAAAAGCTGCGGCTTACCAAGTCGGGGCGCGGCTAGCCGAGCTGCGGCAACACTAGCGGGGGGAGGGGGAGGAGGAGGAGGAGGAGGGGGGGACAGGAAGGGGAGAAGGCTAGGGAGGGACAGGAGGCGCTGAATCTCAACAGCAGCCCCGACGGGATCCTCAAGCAAGGCGGCATCAATGACCACCGCAAGCAAAGTCACGCGGTGATGGACGGCTTCAACGTTGGAGAAGTCTTCAAGAGCGAGGGGGCGGAGAGCAGGGGGGGGGGTAGGAGGGGCAGAGTCCGCAGGAGGGGACAAGAGATGTTTCTGGCGAGGAGGCATGAGTGAGATGATGGTGGTAAGAGGAAAAGGAGCTGGAAATTTGGACTGTTGTACATCTAATGTTTCCCTCGGTTCATAATACAACTATTATACTGTATTAAATATTCCGATAACTTTGATACCCCTCCGACCTTCATACGTTGAGGTTTCGGAAAGACATACACATTCCGAAGTTTTTGTTTTTATTTATTTAGTTTCCAGTTTGGCGTTATCCCAACTTATCTGAGAAATACAAATAATGAAAAGGTGTTGGATCTCCGGAGTGTTTCATTGGCCACGAGGCGCCGAGGCGACGCTTCGTGTCGTTCTAGTGCTCCGCTGTCCGCTACCCCACTACATTTCCGCTACAGTATAGACCGGCTCTTCGTGACTTTGATGGGGTGTAACGTCAGAGATAAGATAGTCAACGCATCGGCCTCACGATTTACAGACGACCTCCGATTATGTATAGATATGACTCTGGTAAAAAAATCTCTAGGGCGTCCCATGAGAAGCCATCATATCGTTACAATTCTCCGGCCCCATAAATGCATGCAAAACGCTAGTACCTGACGACAAAGATATCGAAAAAACAAAAGAGAAGAGCAAGCAAGAACCCTTCAACTCAAAACGCTCTTGCTCCCGTTCTTCCGGTCGTCGCCGAAGCTGGACCAAACTAGTCCACCAGAGAAACGCCCCCGGGGTTGAGTTGAGAGTAACACTCGTATCTCACATCAGAAGCGCCAGCCCAGCCGATACCCTGCCACACCTGGAATACGTTATTCGGGTCGTACTTTGCCTTGATATCCTTCAGACGCGCGGCGTTCGCGGTACCCCAAAATGATCCCTCGTGGTTCGGCTCGTACACGTCCGCTTCGTTGATATAAGCACCACCATCAGGCGCGTAGTCTCGTAGCACCTGTGCGGCCTCGTGTATCCCGTCTATAGCCTTTCTCTGTTCTTTGACCGTCGCATTGTTCGGCCACGTGGTGGTATAAATCACATGCCAAAGCGAGTCGTACCACGCTGGCGTTACTGATGTCGCATTCTTCTGAAACTTCCGCGCCGGTGTTTCCGCGACAATCGAGATGGGCTGCGTATACGCGGTGGAACCAAGAAAGGTCTGACCATGGCGAATTGCAGAAGTGAGCCCTGCAGCATCGGTCTCAAAATGGTTCCTGGGAATCAGGCGGGAGGACATGACAAAGTTCATGCCCACACTGCTCAGGTGCCAAGTGAATTAACCGCAGGCCCAGGAATGGATACACCTAAGCGACTCACACCTCATTATTGATAGCAAAGGTCTCGTTGAAGAAGGATAAGAAGCTCGGCGCTTCTGTATAATTCGCCTCCGAACCAGCAGGAAGGACGGGCAGTCCTTTCTTCAACTCTTCCGTGGTCGCATTTGGGATGATACCAAGAAAGCTGATAAACTTGGGGTAAATACTGATGAAGGCACCCCCGCCGAGATCTGCCCAGTATGGCGCATTTTCGACGAATTTCTCGACTAGTGCATAGTTCTCCTCGATGCTCGAGGCGTTGTTCGCAATAGAAACCCAGGCGCATGGGACGGCAGGGTGGGCCTTGTAGGTGATGCTCGTGATGACACCCCATGTACCGGGTCCACCACCTCGGATAGCCCTGAGAAGGCAAGTGATGAGAATCACCAATCATAAGCAGCATGTGTACCCAATAATGTAAACTCGCCAAAATAGATCGGAATATTGGCACTCGTTAATAGTGCGCTCAACACTGTCTGCAGTGACGATCGTTGCTTGCAGAACGTTGTCGACGCCCAAGCCGTGAGCCGGCGAGAGAATGGAGTGCCCAGCGCCTTGGACCCACCCGCCGGCTGCGCCGACATTGGGAGAATCTCCACCGACAATGATGATTTTGTTATCATCCGCATACTGGTACACAGCCGACCATTGCTCTCCGGCTGCGATGGTGACTGATCATGCGGGGGTGTTCTACAGCCAGTAGGAATAAATCTCTCGTCTCGCGAGATCCCCTTCATTCCGTGGGTCCATAGCCCGAAACCTCCCTTGCCGGACGAGCGTCCCGCAAAATCATGACCGGCTAACAAAATGTCAATCCCATGAAAAAGCTGACGCAGAGATGGGATGGGGGGAACTTACTGTTCTTGATGACAATGCGAAGGTTGTACGTTGTCGCAAACTTCATATAATTGACAACATCTGCCGAGGACGTGGCATGCACAGCATAGGAAGGGATGCTTCCCTGACCACAAGTAGAGGAGTCGGAATTCGGAGGGATGAGGCAAGCATCGGAGGAAGTACAAGTCTCCCCTAAGGAAAAAAAAATCAGATCTGATAAATAGATGAGATATCAGATGCACAATTGATCTGTTCATAGCTATCTTTTATCAACCCTGAGGCCCAGACATGCCTAAAAAAGCTAAAATACGCACGCTCCAAATAAATCCTCCCGCCACTGGTCTACCTGATAGTTTTGAGAGATAGTTGCACAGGTTGTGGGGTTGTAGGCCGGGTCGGTATGATAGCACGGTGCCCCGGCGGGACGTTCAACGTAAAGTTCCCGCCAATGGACTTGTTGAAGGCTGAAAGGACTTCGCTTCTAGGAAAGCAGCTGTCACCAGAAAGGCAGAGACGATGAGTAGAGGCCACAATCCCTAGAAAAAGAATACCCAGAAGAGTAGAAAGCATGGGTCTCTAGACGGGTGCGACAAGTCCATCAGAGCCTTTTAATATAGTCTGAATACAGAGAATACATGGAAGCCATCAAGCCCCATCTCCGCACTATTGGAATCCGCGGCACCTGAAAGAGAGAAGCGACTCGATGGAAATGAAGAAAGACATTCATTCCGGCTTGAACTAGTAATTTCGCTAGGTTGGGCCAGACGACCTCTATAACTGATAGGTGAAGCCCAAGCCACATTGTCGCTCATTTATCGGGAGAGAAACTTGAGAGTGGGATTTTCATGATTTGTGCACCGGTCATACTTTTTCAGGGATGGTTGTACGTAAGTTTTGCATCGGAGAGTTGTCAAAAATTCTCTGATTCAATGTGAGATGGGAAAGTTCATGGTCATGCCAACCAAACTTAGACATAGTTCATGTAGACTTATGAGGGTCGAGTGCGCCTTTGTCGTATGTCGACACATTACGTTTTACAGATGCGAATTTAAAAATAAAATAGTTGAAGTTTCTCACGGCCAACGTGCTCTCACAGTACCGTGGAGAGTGGAATGGTGTTGGAGACTAAAAATTCACATAGGAAGCCCTAAGTAGGGAGAAAGGCCTATTCCCATGCGAAGGCTACAATTCGAAGTAAGTAATTGATCCAGCTCGACATAACACAGGGAAAACCTATCATTTCAACTCTTTGTAGCACGAAAAATCGGGTTTTTATAACCCGGCGTGGGGTACATAGTGAGAGACCTTGCATACAAAATTGGGTTTATTTGAGTATATGAAATGTATTTCATAGATTGAGATAGGGAAGGAAGGAGGATATACTAGTGATCGGGGCGGGAATCACTGGCCGCGCGCTGCTTCATCGAACTTCATCAGGAACAAACAAACAACAACAAACATCAGTCAGGCGCGTTCGTCCGTCCATGGCCTTATTGTCGACTTGCCGTCGCCGCTTTCCCTGGTCAGCGTCCTAAAACGCGGTAAATTTAAAAAGGTTGTTGCTCGCCCTGTTGCATTGGGCTTCGAGGCGACACTTTACACTGGTGTTTCGGGCTTGCCCGTCGAAGTGTCACGTGATGCAGGTCATCAGCTTCAAGTTGTGGATGATCTTGTGGACCGACTCGCCGCGCTCGAATCCACGGTAAATTTTCGCTGATTGGTATGTCGATCTCTACGGCCCTCATTCTCTTCATTCACAGCTCCCATTGATAAAGCACAATCTGCGCTCGATAATCTCTGAATCCGGGCC